>PVJH01016848.1:0-49365 GCA_004026705.1 Nesogale talazaci | reverse complement strand
CCTGGAGTGAGGGAGGATGTTTTGAGAGTGATGATGGCAATGGGTGTGTAAATGTGGCCTGCATACAATTGATGTTGGTATGGATTGTGATGGGAGTTGTATGGGGCCCCAGTAAAATGATTAATTAAAAAAAGTGGGGGGAGAGCTTTTTAAAAAATTTTCTTTTGTGTTTGTTATTTTTTTGGGGGGGGGGCATCACTGTCTCTGGTGGTCGTGGGTGCTACCCAGTGCTACTCCTGAGAGCTGCCATTGGATTTGAACCGCCAAGCCTGCAGGCCACAGTCCTGTACTCAACCACTTAAGCCACCGGGGCTCAGCCCCCTAAATTTTTTTAAAGAGGAGCTTGTACCAAGGGCTCAAGTGGAAAAACTTGGAAATGTATGTGGCAGCATGTGTGCAAATGTGCTTGATACAAATGATGTACTGAATGTTGTAGTAGCTGTAAGAGCCCCCAGTAAAATTATTAAAATAAATAAATAAATAAATAAAAAGAAACAAAGCAACTTCCTGGAGCTGCGCGACCCACATGTTATGGTCACAGAATCTTCTCATGCAGTTCGGCGCGCGTGCTCTGGACTTGCAGACGGTATCCCTCTGGGTGGACCTCATGCCGTCTTCCTCTCTCCTCTTCCTCAGGGGCCCTCCCGCCCTCTCTCCTGCCCTCCCCAACCTACCCGGCCAACCGACACTTCCATGTCTTGGGGACATGGTGCAAGCTTCTCCTCACATCCAGAGGGTGGTGTGCCCTGTTCCCTGCTCTACTGGGAACTCCGACTCTTGAGGGAAGACCGGATGATGCCAACATCAGCTCCTTTGCATCCGACGTTCTGTCACTCTCCCAGGTCAGGGTCCCCCTCCCACCCACCCACCCCCACCCCGCCACCCCTTTGCCTGTGGTGGCCTTACACTTTGCACGCATGGCAGTTCAGCAGTGGCAGCGCTGTCTTCCCACCATGAACTCTGAGCTTCTCTCCGGGCAGGCTCTGTTATATCTCCGTGCCACCACAGCGCCTGGTGTAGGCTGCGCTCCGTGCGCAGCAGGCCCTTGCCTCTAGGTAGGAATCTGGAGGGAGTGACCTGTCCCCTCACGTTAGCTCCCAGCCCGGACCAGGGCCTCCTCTCCGTGTAGCAGCAGCTCCTTCCTCCCTGGGCCCAGCTGCCATTTTAAGAAGCCGCCACACACAAAATGCCTCGCCCTGTGGGGATGACGTGGGTCGGATTCTCTCTCGTCTGTGTCCCAGCACTAGCCCAGGGTCCGTTCCCAGGGAGGGGGGGTGCCGGCAGAGAGGACTCAGCACTTGTCTGAATGAACGTGAAGGAGGCCCAGCCTCAGGGCTCGCTGACAAAGACGCTGCCTGGCTCCGGGTCCACTTTCCACTTAGAGACGCCTGCATCTCGCCTCACGTCACTTATGCAGGAGGTTAATTCAAGTGCTTTCCAGCTTCGCAAGCAATAAACAATTTGGTGTCGCCGGGAGTTGTTCTGCGTGTCATATTTATGGATCGGAACGGGGGAGGGGTGGCGCGCTGAAGTTCGATGTGACGGGGAAATGTTACATGTCCTTCCTTAATTACTTCCCTCTCTTTAATTAGATGTTCTGGGGGCAGTGTGTCCACGGGAGGGGCGCCTGAAAGTCACTGCAGAGAAGGAAAGGCGTTGGCGTTGATGGGGACATGGATAGGGCAGCCGAGAGGGTCAGAGGGAGGAGGGGAGAAGAGCCGCCTCCATTCCAGAAAGCGCCCCTCCCCCCCACCCCGAAAATTCTGAGTCCTGCTCACCCTCTGGGTCTCTGGTCCTCCTTGCCTGGAGCCCAGTTTTCCCACCCTAATTCATTCTCTCTTGCCACCTGCTGGGAGCTTTGGGCACCCTTTGAGGGGTGCGGCAGAGACAGCTTGCCAACTAGATCTAGCATGGCACCTCCATCTTCTACTGAGTGTCCTCAAGGCCCTCGTTTGGAGGTAACCAAAGCCCGTATCCTACTGTGGGCACATGGGCCCTCGGAGGCGCCCCTCTGACCCAGGATGAGCGACTCTCAAAGGAAGCGACGCAGGGAGGGCCCTTGGACCCCCGTGCATCTGTCCCTACCACCGGCAGCCACAGGCGAGTCAATGCAAATTGAGAGGATGCGGTTCCAGAATGGTCCAGAAAGCCCTGGGGCAGTCAACACAGCTGCTCTGTGGGCATCAGGCCTCTGAGGGGCGGGGCGGGGAGGGTTCCCCTAGGACCCCCGTGGCTGGGCACCCAGCGGCCCACCCTCCCGCACACACGCCAGCACGTCTCTCCCTCTTCTCCCCACTGCCTGTGGGGAGCCGCGCGTGCCAAGCCCAGCCCATCTGCCGCATTTGCCCGAGAATCCCGAGACGATGCAATCCCGCACACCAGATGGGAAATGGCATGTACATGTCGGATGGTGATTAGTGTTTTTGTTTTTTTCCCCAAACGCTCGCCTTAATGGAGCTCCTTCCCAAAAAATGTATCCAAGAGGCTTCAGTTCAGCGGGGTCCTGGTGACCTCCACCTCTCTGAGAACCCACAAAGCAAGTATATTTTCCTGGGGTCCATGGGCAGCTGCCTGGTCTCACCTCTGTGTCCCCAAGCAGCCCTCCCTCTGCACGGATGGAGGTCTCACACCAGGCACAAGGCGCTCTTTGTTGGTTCAAGACGTTTCCAGGGCAAAGGACTCTGGGTGAGGGTCCCGTGAGGGACTGGAGGATTAGAGCCTGGCTGGCTTCACTTATAGCACCCTTCTCTGCTCCCCCCATGGAATCTGGCTGGGAAAGGGAGCTGGGACGTGTCGGATGCATCTGGACGTTTCTCAGAGCGCATGATGAGAAAGCATTCATAGATGATGGCACATTCTTTAAGGCTGGAACGCCTCTCTTTCTATAGATTTGAACTCACACTTGCTATCTAGTCGGTGTCAGCAGATGCTTGCTGAATGAATGAGAGGCTAACAAGATAGATAAAGAAAAGTATTTCTGTGCAGGCAGTCATACATTCTTTTTTTATACATACTTGCAAATTCAGACACACACACACACACACAGAGCTTCCCTTTCAAACCAGGGAGCTGAAATCAAGGTAATATATACTACTGTGTATAATGCATCATGTGCACCTATATATCTGTATATTGTATTTATACACGTATACCATACAGGAGGCATGTGTTTGTGGATATGTATAGATATATACGTTGTATGTAATCTATTTCACATAAAGCAGCAGTTCTCAACCTGTGGGTCACAACCCCTTTGGGGATCAAATGACCCTATTACAGGGGTCACCTCATTCATAACAGTAGCAAAATTACAGTTATGAAGTATCGAAAATAATTTGACAGTTGGGAGGGGCACCACAACATGAGGAACTGTATAAAAGGGTCGCAGCATTAGGAGGTGAGAACCACTGACATAAAAGGTGCCAGACACTTCGCCAGGTATTTTCACATGCTTCTTACTCGATTGTTATAATAGTCCTTTGAAATCAGTGGTGAGGTTCAACAAGGCCGCATGATTTAGCCAGGGTCCCAGAGGTCAAATCTCCCAGCAGGGAGCTTTGAATCTGGGAGAGTCGGCTCCAAGAGGCCACAGGAATCCAGCAAAAGGTTTGAAGATGGAAGTGATATGACCTAGCTGGCACTTGGAGAAACAGAAGCACTTTCTCTGGATGGCCTGGGTTGAGGCTGCAGGGTAATGAGGACTTGTGAAGGGAGCAGGTATGGGGTGACGGTGGTGGGAAAACAGGGAGGAAAATGAATCTTCAGGGGAAGGCACCATTGACCCCTGAACCTGATTGGAAGGGGAGAGATTAAGCAGTCTGGTTGGGGGGCAGGAGATGGGGTGGGCACAATGATGTCAACCCCAGACAGTTTTCCTGGAGGGAAACCTGGTTTGAGGAAGTGGATGAAAGCAAGAATGTAGGTCCATTGGATTTGAGTTATAAACAGTCCATCCACTGGAAGTCACACTGTACAGCTTTCAAAATTCATCGGAAGTTGGAGGTGTCGATTTGGGAGGTTGATCTTTATGGGAGGATAAAGTTATAACCAAAAATGAGTTTTTCCTATGACAGGGTAGACTAGGAGCGAAGAAGCCAACGGAAGACCCCCAGGAAGTTTGTGATGCAGGCAGGAAAAGGAGCAAGGGAGAGGGCAAACCCAGGACACACACACACACACATCAATATACAAGCTCAGGACTGGGTTACATATGCATGCATGCTTCCATGGGATATCACGCACATCAGCATAAGTCTGTGTGCACATTGTGTCTGCGTGGTGCCATTGAATGAGCTTCAACTTCTGGCAACCCCGTGTACAACAGACGGAACCCCTGCTCAGCCCTGCTCCATTCAGCCTCACAATCCCTGTAAACCGGGGAGCCTGTGGGTGTTGCTACTGCGCCAGTCCATCTTGTCGAGGCGCTTCCCTTTTGTTCTCCACTGACCCAAGCACGATGTCTTTTTATATGGACAAATCTCGCTTGGTAGCATGTCTACAGGACCTACGATCAAGTCCCACCATGCTGCCTTTAAAGGAGCATTCTGGCCGTATTGCTTCCAAGATAGATGGGTTGATTTTTCTGGCACTCCGTGGTACTTTCAATATTCTTTGACAGCCTCATATTTCAAATGCTTTAGTTCTTCTTTGATGTTCCTTCTTTGTTGTCCAGTTGTCATCTGCCTATGAGCATACGATGGCTTAAATCAAAACACTGCCATTCTCAGAGTGCCCCTTGACACTTTCAAGAGGTCTTGTACAGAAGAAGTTCCCAATACAAGGGGTTGCTTGGTTTCCTTCTTGCTGTTTTCATGAGCAAAAATTGTGGATACAAGTAAAATGAAATCCTTATGTTTGTTTATTGGTCCAGCTGTGAGCATTGTGGGGTTTTTTTTTTTTTACATTGAGTTGTTGTCCATAATGTAGGCTAACGCCTTTCATCTTCATCAGTAAGTATGCCAAGTCCCCTTTAGTTTCAGCAAGCAAGGTCATGTCCTCTGCATATCACAAGTTGTTAACAAGTCTTCCTCCAGTCCTGATGTCAGGTTCTTCATAGAACCCCCCTCCCCAGATTACTTGCTGAGGATAGATTGAAGAAGCATGTAAAAGGATACAACCCTGACACCTTCCTTTCCTGATTCTAATCCATGCAACAACCCTTTGTTCTATTCCAGTGACTGCTTCTTGCCCAATAAACAGGTCCCGAATGAGCATAATGGAGCATTTGAGAATTCCATTCTTTGCCATGTTACTTATCCATAGTTTGTTATGCTTCACAGAGTGGAATTCCTTCTCGGTCAATGCAAACAGGTAAGCAAACATCTTTCTGGTATTTTCTGCTTTCAGCTGAGAGCCACCTGACATCACATCCTCGTCTGAGTCCAGCTGGAATCTCGAGCAGATCCTTGTCAATGTACTGTTGTAACTCTTTTTGCGTCATCTTCAGAAACATTTTATTTGCGTGTGATAGTAATGATAATGTTTGAAAATCCCTGCATTCTGTTGGTCACCTTTCTCTGCAGGGCCACAAACATGGATTTCTTCTAGTCACTTGGCCAGGTAGCTGTCTTCTAAATTTCTGGGTATAGATGAGAGAATGCGTCCAGCATGATATCAGTTTGTTGAAACATTTTGACTGGGATTCTGTAAATTCCTGGAGCACTAGTTTTTCATAATGTCTTCCATTAGCTTGAACTTCTTTTTCAATATTATCGTTCTTGATCACACAGTACTTCTTGAAATGGTTGAATGCTGACCAATTCTTTTTGGTACAATGATTCTGTGTGTTCCCTCCATTTTCATTTGATGTTTCTCTGCATATTCAACATTTCCCTCTAGAATCCTTCCATATTTTCAGGCCTTTGAGTATTTTATTATAATGCCTCTTGCTTTGTCTTCTTAAGCTGCCTTTTGGAATTTTCTGATTAGGACTTTAACATATATGCTTACTTGGCCATTTCATCCATTGATTTAGTGAAGGAAAGCTTCACTGTCTTTTTGATATCCTCCACTTGGATCTTTTGAACGACTTCTTGTTTTCTTCACATATGGTGTTGTTGATGTCATCCCACAACTTGTAAGATCTTTGATCACTAGTATTCATTGTGTCAAATCTGTTCTTAGGAAGGTCTCTCCATGCAGGTAGATTATACTCAAGGTTGCATTTCTCGTGGACTTGTTTGAATTTTCTTCAGCTTCAACCTGAACTTGCATATGAGTGAGTGATTTTCACAGTCAGCCGCTGGCCTCGTTTGGGCTGATAATATTGAACTTTGCCACTGTCTCTTGCCACAGATGTTGTCATTTTGATTCTTGGGTATTATCTGTGGCAAGTCTACATTGTTGGTGTTTGTGTTATTGAAAAGGTATTGCAATGAAGACGCCGTTGATCTTGCAAAATTCTATCTTGTAATCCCCAGCTTTGTTTTATCACTACAATCATATTTCCCAACTACTGCCCCTTCCTCTTCGTTTCCAACTTTTACATTCCAGTGACTACTAATTATCTTGAGTACACGTTTGAACAATTTCAGACTGAAGAAGGTAGTAGAATTCTTCACTTTTTCATCACTGGCTTTAGCAGTAACTGTGTACATTTGAATAATAGTATTGACAGAACTTCCTTGTATCCATCTAGATATCTTCCTATCACAGACAGCATTGTACTTCTAGACAGATCTAGAAAACACCCTTGTTTGATGCTTGATGTGATGACAATCCTCTTGGGTTCATCATGGCTACCAGAGTGATAGACCATATGACTTTCTGATTCAACATGGCCAATGCCAGTTTGTTTGAGATCACTGATGCCAAAGATATTGACCTCTAGAAGGTCCATGTAATTTTTGATGACTTCCGGTTTTCCGAGAGTCATACTGAGTGCATTCCATGTGCTGATCACCAGTAGATGCCTGCGGAGATTTCTTCTTATTTTGACTTGTGCCTGTGCGTCCTCTACAGCATGAAGACCATCTTTATTTAGAGGAGGATGCTCTTCTCCAGTCATATTTTGAATGCTTCCCAACCTGAGGGGCTCAACTTCTGGCATTCTATTAGACAAAAGAAAGCGCAGATGCTAAGTGGAAGATTTTTCAGGGAGTGATTTTTGAGAAGGAGACTGCCTCTCCCTGCTCCCTAGCCTTATCTTAATCTGGAAGTTGCTGGTGACCCTGCCGGTGATTGAAATGCCAGTGGCATGGCATCTAGCATCATAGCAACAAACTGGCCGATAAGTAAAGCTATATGCCCATTCACATAGGCATAATGCCCAAGAATCAAAATGGCGACATTTGTGGCAAGAGACGGTGGCAAAGTTCAATATTATCAGCCCAAACAAGGCCAGCGGCTGACTGTGAAACACACCATCCCTCCCTCATAGGCAAGTTCAGGTCGAAGCTGAACAAAATTCAAGCAGATATACACATATACATGAATTTGGAGTTGTTCATGATTTCATTTGACTCATATCAGTAGCCAACATGCAGGGAAACAGCAGTCTTCAATGGCTGCATTGGGAAAAAGATATTTTTAAAGTTATTAAAAGGCAAATATGGCAGTTTGATGACAAAGGTGTATGTAACTCAAGTCACGAGGTTTTCAATGGCCCCGTGTACATGTGGAACTTGGGTGATTGCAAAGGAAGACACGGGAATAGTTGTCTTTGTGGTCAAGGTGAAGAATTGTCACTATCCCATGGGCTGTTAACAAATCCGTTTTTGAAGAAAGATGACCCGAGGGCCCTTTCAAGGCAAGGATGGTGAGACTTTGGCTTGGCTGCTTCACACAGTAGCAGAGCCATGCAAGAGGAAGCCCCTTGCCCAGATGGACAGACACAGTGGTGGCAGCAAGGGCACCAACATTCGGGCAGTTGTGAGGAGGGGGCAGGGCTGAGCGGCGATCTGCTTGCTGTGCGTTGAGTCACGTGCGTCAGAGTCACGCAGCACGAGGAAAGAACAGCTAGCAAAGGACTGTTGGTAGAGGGTCAGCCACACCGAGAGGAAACCCTCAGATGAACAGGCTAACGTCATAACCCACAGGGTAGAGGTAAATGCATGGCAAGCCATGGAGATGGGGTCAGATCCACTATAAGCATGGTCACCGCCAGCAGGACCTGACTCATTGACAATGGACAGCCATAACACAAGGGGTGCGTCTGATGGGCCTTTGAGGCAAATGCCCTCACAAAAAGAGACTTTACAGGGAAAGGGCTGAAAAGAGGCTCTTGACGTCTCTGTTCCTGGGGACTGAGCAGAGAAAAGGGAAAGTGAGGGACGTGGGCCTACCCCAAGAGCAAACTCCTCTTAGCAACTTCCTGGTCTCCTCTCCCAGGGACGGAGACTCTGCTCCCTCCTGTGGGCTCTTCCAATTCGGAGTGGGCAGCCCAGCAGATGAACTCCATCCACTCCTGAGTCTCCCTGGTTGGAGGCCTGCATCTCCAGATAGCCCGGAGTTGGGCAATTCAGGGTGGAGGTGTCCTATGCAGATGGCGAAGGGGCAAGGCCTGCCATAGGCATTCTGCCTCTTTGGTCTGTGCAGCTTAGCTTAGACTTGGCGGCCTTTTGCCCTGTGTTAAGACCTTGCAGTCACTTGATAATCAGCCTTAGATGTGCTCCCTCCCTGGCCTCCAAAAGCTCTCTCGTGCTTTCCAGCCCTCTCAGATGGGCACCCCGCGAATATCCCTTAACCTACACTCTTGGAGACCTGACACAGTGCTTCCAGGCAGGGAAGGTGGGAGTCCTTTCTTTCTGAGTGGGTGCGAAGCCGGGCCCGAGGGTCAGCTTTTTCCTAACCCTTTTCATGGGCTCTTTCCTTTGTCCTCAAACCAAAGCTCAGTAACTCACGTTCCTATGTTGTTTTTTTTTTTTTTTTGGAGGACTGCCCCACCAAGGCAGGCATCACTCTATAGCACATCCAGAGGATAAGGGAAAAAAACAAAACACTTTCTCAGGTGACTGGAGTTGGGTTTATGTATTCAGTATATCCCAGATGCTCTCTACTACGGCCAGATCTCTGGCCTAGGATTCTTCACAAAGAGACTTGACAATCTCAGTGTGAGTGTACATGACATGAAAGAGCCCTGGAGGCATAATGGTTAAGTTCGTGGTGGCTGCTGAAAGGTTGTCAACTCAAAGGAAACCCCAGGAAGCTTTTCTGCTGTGGCCAAAAGGATATGTAACATAGGTGCTTTATATACATGTGTCTGTTATGGAAGGTATATATGCATGCTTCCATTAAGATTTACAGTCCCGGAAGCCCCATGGGGCAATTATACTCAATCCTATAAAGTCACCATGAATTGAAATTGACTCCCTGGGAATGGGTCTTCGTGTGTGTGTGTGTGTGTGTGTGTGTGTGTGTGTGTAAAACCTTCTTCCTCCCAGTAATCTGGGTAGGAGGGTGAGAGGGGTGAACTTCCATTCTGCAGATGAGGAAGGGGAAGTTTCGAGAGGGTCTCCGGGGCAGTAAGAAGTGGAGGCACTGCACTGAATTCTATTTGAGCTAGGGTCTGGCTGCTTGGTTCGAATCCGCTTGGCTTCTTAGCTGTGTGTCTTCACAAATGCTTTCTGATCTCAGTGTCCTAATCTCTGTGATGGAGTAATACTAATATGAGGAGACTTCATTCATTAGTGGGAAAATGGAACTAAAAGGTGATGGAAATTTCCCAGAAACGTGTCTGTTAACGGTGGCTGGGGTGGAAAAGCACAGGGTGCCCTTGGTCCAGTGCCTGTATTCACACTGGTACAAGCTGGCACTGGATCCCAGCTCTCCTGGTCCCCAGTGGGTGCTCTTTCTCTGTGCTCTGTAGACAACCCTGGGTTCCTTCCATCTTTCATTCCCGCCTTACTGAACCTTGAGCCCAAGCCAGGCCATGTGCTTGTGTGCACAGGTGTGTGCAGGTGTACGTGCGTGTGCAGTGGGCCTGCCCACTGTCCATGTGAGTTCTGCATGTCTGTTTCACTAATGGGGAATCGCGGGGCTGCTCAGGTAGGAAGCAGGGAGCCATGCTGAGTGTCAAAGCCAGAATCCTCAGTGTCTGGCCATTAGAGCTAATGCCAGGCTCATGAATACCAGATGAATACACCCCACGCACTTAGACTTAAGTGGGCCTGCTACCCATTGGGAGAGTAATTCCACACCCTGGGGGGCGGGGCTGGCAAGTGGGCCCCTTTTCTCTCAGCCCATTTTCATCCACACCTCCCCCTAAGGTCCCCTCTGGGGTCACATTCAGCCATCTGGGCCTTCCGGAGGACTGTTTTCAAAAGAATCTATAAGCACCGGTTTTCCAGCCTGTTCTCAGGGCTCACCCCCTTCCCCCACTGCCCCACCTGTCTAATTGCAAGGGGAGGGCTATGTGTTGCCTGCAAATCCAATGCTGGCTCCTTTCCAGGACTGCCTGCTCCAGCCCACCTCGGCCCACTGTGGATAGGAGGTGAGTGTAGGGCCTTGCGCAGCCTGGAATTCTGGAGATGCTCCTGAGGCTGGGGTAGGAAAGGTGAGAAGGGATTTGAGGAGAATTACCTGAAGCTAGGTTCTGAAAGGCTGCCAGAAAAGACCGGCCCTGTTTTAGAAAGAAGAGCTTCGTGGGGGAGTCACGTTAGAGGTTTAGGGTGCAGAGTAGGAGAGAAGCGGTGTGGTATGCAAAGCTGGCTCCAGGACAGCAGCTAGCCAGGCCGGCAGAGCCCTCCCTGAGCATCTGGCAGACCCATACATCAGGGCTGGTGACATCTCTTCTTCACTCCTTGGACTGATTTTTTCCCCTGTCCATCAATGTACAAATAACCTGGACTTCAAACCAGTTGAGCCCAGTTTGGGGGTGGCTGATGAAGTGCCACCCCAACAGACCCTAATCTTCAAACGGTGGGTGACCTAGAAGGCTAACTGGAAATGGGGGGGGGGGTATAAGGTGAAACTCTGCTAGACAGTCAACCTTCTTCTTAGAAAACACAGGTGCGTCACAACCCAAACTCTTACCTAGTTGAGTTCAAGACAATGGTGCCCAGCTCAAAGACTGCGCGCTGAGCTCCACGGTTCAGGTAGTCATCGAACGCCACACATTGGGCCTGAAAAAACCCTGACAGGGCTCTTCTAAGTCTCAGTGCACGTGGTGAAAGGGATTGTGGTTTCACTGGCGGCCACATCATTGTCCCTGACCTACAGGAAAGGTCCTGCCCCTCTGCCAAAGGGGAGTCACTCTGGTCTACAAGGAGAAATTAAGGCTTAGAAGAATCTATTAGCAAAAGGTAGAGGGGGTGAGCCAGGGACATCAGCTAAGACAGGAAGCCTTTGTTGACCTCACTGAGGATGCTCTGCCTGCTGCCCATAGTTCCTGGTCTCCGACATGTCTGTGAAAGGACGCGGTAAGAGATGAGCCTGGTCTTTCGTGGGTGTGGTACGAAGAGTCGGCGATCTTGGTCCAGCTTGCAGTCTCTAAATGGGATGGAAAGAGATGGCCACAGGGTCATAAGGCGTTGGGGGTAACATGCAACAGGGAGCTGTGCTCATTTCGAGGGACAGGAGAGGACAGAAAAACAACACTCTGGGTGGTCGTCCCACCTGTTTCTGCTCCCCAGTTCCCCCTCATCGGGAGGCTATACCTGCCGAATCAAGAACTCTCTGTAGCAAGGACTTAGTGTTGGAACCAATCAGAGTCTAGATCATAGGAGATCAAGTTCAATCTCTCACCAACCACATTTGGAAAAAGTCTTCCCCAGAGAGGAAAGGGGCTTTAGAGGAGCGCACACAACCTGCCCGTGGAATACTTGGGACTGGGCACATTGTTTTACACGGCTGTTTTGTTGCCTCTTTCCAGTCCCACCCCCACCCACCCTAACCCACCAGAGTCTCTCCTAAACACTGGTGCCTTTGGTGTGGGCTTGCTGCAGATCTGCACTGTCTGCTGCCCAGGTCCGCCCCAGCCCTGAGCTGAAGGATCAGTTGCACGTACTCCTCACCAAGTAGTAGCAATGTTGATAATCATAAGAAACTGCTATTGTTAGTGAAGCACCTACAATGTGTCAGATCTGGATTACATGCTTGACACCCATCGAAGGAACGCTTTCTTCCATGGGCCTGTGCAGAAAGCCCCATTCACTAGCCACTTTATACCCTGAGCAGAGCAAGATGACACGGCTGATAGCTAGCTCCTACAAATAACTATCATTCCCATTAACACAGGAGTCGCCGATACACACTGGCCGCTTGCTCTGGGAGTGTGGATTCTGCTTTCCCACCCACTGCCTCACAATTCTCTTGGGGAGAAACGCTGACCTGTTGGGACAGATGCTGCTGCCATTCCCGCCACAGTGAGGAAACAAAGATGCAGACAGTGGGGGGTTGACTTGCTCAGGACCACACACACATCTTGCAAATGGTAGAGCTTAGAGAGAAAGGAACCTGGTGGCACTGTGGAGTAAGTGCTGGGTGACAAACCACAAGGTCTGTGGGTCAAACTTACCAGCCAACCTTTGGCAGAAAAAGGAAGCTATCCTGTTCCCACAAAGACCCAGGAACCCTGTATAAGGTTCTTGTGATTCAGGGTCCACTCCACGGCGACAGGCATTTCTCTGACCCTGAAACTCCTGCCTGGGTATTTGTCATTTAGGTTTCATCTCCAGGCTCTACTCCACATGCTGTGTGGAATTAGAGGAGTCTGAGCACTTTTCTTGAGGGCGATTCTAGACTTTCCCCAGTGGATCAGAGAGGTTCATGTCCTCGAAAGGGTTAGGTTGCTCGACCACCTGGCATGGGGCCACACCTGGGCTTCTTATCTCACATGGTCACCACTCTTTATGTTGAATGAATGTCCCCTACCTGCCTCTGTGGTTCCCACCTCCCAGAAATGCCACCCAGCTTCTAAATCCACCCACCTCTACGACCTCTGAGGACAGTTGCCCTTGATGACCAAACGGGGCACTTGACTTTCTGAACTCTTGTGCGTGGAAGCCTAGACTCTTGACCCCGACGCCACTGATGCCGGGGAGATAAATGATCTGATCAATAGGGCCCTTTGCCCTGCTTAATGGGTCTGCAAGCTCCAGAAGCCAGCCTTCTGCGTCGGAGCATTCATAACTTCTCCATCCCAATGACTCAATTGATCCGCAAACTCTGTTTACTTCGGAGCGATCATTGGTGTGCGTGCAGGAGCCAGTCCTCGCCAATGCAGCCCTCCTCACTAATGGCCCATGATCGTCCGAACGGGCGGTCGCCAGCAGGAGCGAGACCGTACTGGATAACTGATTGTTCATAATTGTCAACCAAATTGCATCCAGGCTATCGAGCTTTAGAAAAAAAATGGACCAGAAGCCGCATCTCTTATTGATCCTTCAGGTTACAAACAAGATGCGCTGCTCCTCGGAACCAGAGACCAGGTTTGCATTGATTTTTATTCTTTTTCTCCTTTGAGTAACCTGCAGTGGAATTTGAGGGCTCATTTTTTAACCTGGGATTTCTCAAGGTCTTGCTCTCCTGGGGTTGTGGAAGAGGAGTGATCACAAGTGGTCCAGGGTTTGAAGATGCTCTGAGAGGTTGACTTCCTTGCGGGACACCGTCAGAGACAGCTCTGCCTCCTCTGACCTGTACAGGGGTACCTCGGCTCTGGAGTTTCCACCACTGGGACTTGTCTGCCACGCAGAAAGGTCTCCACAGACCTGGATCTGTTCCCATGATAGACTAAGGTGATCAGACGTCCGCTTTTTAGCAATTTGTCCCGCATCTCATGGCGTTTTAAAATTAAATAAAAATATTGTGATACTATTTTTGCATTCTATGAACATTTTTGTTGCTCCCTATAGAACCAATTTTAAATCAAGAACCCTCCCCGCCCCCCCGCCCCCCGCCGTCAATGGTGTCCTGCTTAAAGTCTAGCATAGACAGAGTGCAGTGAGGTTTCTAGACTGAGACAGACTAGGAAGGGTGGTCCAATGGTCTCCTGAAAATCAGTCAGTGAAAATCCTAAGTCTGATCTGCAAGCCATCGTGGGGGCGGTGAAGAGCCAAGTCATGCGTGTCTTGTTTTCCTCATTCGTGGGGTAGCCATGAGTAGGGGTGGGGGGAACTCAATAAAAGATGACAGTGACCAGCTCCAAAGCTAAGGGAGTTGATGAATCGCTACATGGCTCACCAAAGACGAGGGGGTCTTCTGAGAGTTACAGGGTGGCTGCCCGATCAAAGTGGACAAGTGTTCACTTTGATCGGCACGTCCAGATGTTCAAAGCTGCATAGTCACAGACTTTGCCACATCTGGAAAAGGATATGGAAGTAATACTACCTCACAAATACATTTTGGAGAACACCGATTTCGTCTCCCCAAGAGGTCAATAAAATGAGTGCGCCTTCTCTCCTCTCTTCCAGACGAGAACCTTGATTGAGGCAGGGAGAGGTGAAGGGACCCGGCCACGCACACAGGTCCACGATGTGGCCATGCAGATGGCTATGTGCACCGGGTGGTGACTCGGTCTGTAGTCGGAGGGAGAGTGCCTCCGCCACTTGCTGAGTGGTCATTGTGCTGTGGCGGGTTCTGCCCCCCGCTGGCCCTCACCTTTGCCCAGACAAGCAGATGTTGTCGTTGCTTCCCATTTACCTGAGTGAAGCCCAGCACGCAGGGCTTGCGTGCAGAGTCAGTGTTCCGATTTTGAACCCAAGTCAACGTGACTCCGAAAGGTCAGGGCTTTGCTCCTGACCCAACAGCACCAACGAGGTCCAGAGACAAGACGCAGCCATTGACGACCACGGTCATCGGAAGCGTGAGACTCGCCTTTGACCACGCCCCGCCCAGCCCCCTTTCTCACCGGACAGGGAATGAGACTGCCATGTCCTGCCAGGACGCAGCAGTTGCTTTCCTTCACTTTTCATCAAGCCATTCCTCAGGCCCGTCAGACTCCCCGAAAGTTTTTTCCTGCCAACAGGCAGCCTCCGAGCTGGGCAGGAAATGGGAACTGGCAGACGCTTGTGATCAGCTCGGCCCCAGAGCAGGCAGCAAAGTACCCTGTCAACACATCTCTGTTGGCATCAGATGGTGGGCATCTTCCCAGACCCCGGGGAAGGGCCTACAGTTTATTCTGGAGGTCTGGGCTCAGCCCCAGGCTAACGAGGATGAAGCTGGGCAGGGCAGCAGTTAAGGAGCCGGGCAGAGGCCTCTCAGCAGGCTGGCACTTAATGAAATCACCAGCCGAGGGGTGCATGGCCCTTCTGGCCTCTCCATCCATCTTCTCGGCTCTCGAGCCCCCTCTGCCCTGCCCCTGCTGGGTGGGCCCCGGCAGCAGCTGTCTCTTTAATAAACATCTCAGCCATCACACTCCACAGCCCAGAGACTATAGCAAGAGGCCGGAAGCTGATGAGCAGTGCTTGGGGACAAGGCACCCCCCCCCCCCCGGCTGCCTGCAGCACTGAGCTGTCCTCACAGGTGTCTTGGGTGGTAACTGGGGCATTCTTCCCTGCCACGTGGATCTGCCGGGGAAGTCCTTTCTTAGGTCCGACCAAAGCGTCTCCTGCTTTTCATTTTTTAAAAATATTTTGGTTTGATTATTTAAAAAAAAATTATTTCCCCTTCTCCCCATCTCTCATGTCCCTTTGGTTTGATTTTGACACCTGTTTATTTAGAAACCGTTTCTTGGTCATCATCACTATGGAAAAATGAAGTCGCTTAGTTAGTCTTTTTGTTGTTTGTTTGTTTGTTTTTTGCTAGCAAAAATCTAGGAGTACTCTCCACGTGCCCTTTATGGGGCTTTCCTTCCTTAAGCAAAGCATAGCCTCTGAAAGAGCTGATCTGAAGCACAGGGATCAGCCACAGGCCTGGTTCCAACGGAGATTCCTGAGTGGCACACAAAGAATTTCTGGTGATATCCCGGGTTGCATGTTGGGCTGCCTGGTAATCTCACGGTCAGGAGTTCAAAACCACTGATTGCTCCGTGGGAGAAAGACTGGCCCCCTCTACTCCCTTAAAGAGCTACAGTCTTGGAAACCCACAGGGGCAGTTCTAGCCTGTCCTTCAGGACCATGGCTATGAGTGGAAATTGACTCCACAGAAGAGACAGGTTGGGTTTGAAGCAGCGCCCCGCCCCCACCCACCCCCCTTGTGGTGGTGCATGTGACTGAAGAGCTCGGCGGCTAAACAAAAGATGAGGATTTTGACTCTATCCAGATGCATCTCCAAAAAAAGGCCTGGCAATCTGTTTCCCAAACTCAGTTACCCCACCCCCTACAGAGCAGAATTGTACCCAGACACCCGTGGGGTCGGTTCCCAGGTGTCAGATTTGTCTTGGTGGCAGCTCATTATCTCTTACAAGTTAGGTCTGGGGTGGGGCCTCCTAGTTTGTACTGTAATGAAATTCCCAGGTGAAGCCGGGGAGGGGCCTGGTGCTTAGCCCAGGGCCCACATTTTGGGAATGACAGGTTCCAACTGCAGAGTGCTATGCAGCTGGGAACAGCGGCATTTGCAAAATAAGATACTAAACGTGAGGAAGTGCTCGTGCATTTGAGAAAGCGGGTCTTGTTCCGCTGCGGAGTGACACAGAATGGCCTTCCATCTGGCCTTCAATAGGCAGTCGATACAGACGCAGGTACAGATGCCTATGAAGACAGTAAGGACGGAGCTCAAGAAGGAAGCCGCGTGGGGTGGTGATGCATGAACTTGAGCTTGGGCTTTGATTCCAACTCTGGTATGTGTCACCGCCTGCGATGAACTTGGACCAGGCTACATGGCTGCTCTAGGCGTTCCTTTCCTCATCCATGCATCATGAATCATAGAGTGTTGATTTTGTCTTGATGGCACCCACAGTCAATGCTCGTTGAAGCAGTAGTCAAGACATCAAACGGTGCCCGGCATGGGATAAACCCGCTGTACAAGAGCTCTGGAAAGTGTGGCAAAGACATTACTTTGAGGACCAAGGTGCCCCTGACCCAGGTCACTATATCAAAAAGCATATATGCAGGGAAGGTTTCTGAGACAGACACATGTTTATGAGAATAAAAAGACCCATCTTTCTCCTGAGGGGTGGCTGGTGGTTTTGAACTGCTGATCTTGTGGTTAGCAGCCTGACCTGGAGCCACTCCACCTCCAGGAATCCTCGATAGATCACAACGAGAACCCACAAAGAGAGATCACCTGCATGGCAGATTTGGTGCCATAGTGAGACGCTATGTTTGTCTGTGTTTTGCATGTTTCCAGGTTGAGCATATGTTACTTTTCTAATTAAGAGAAAAACCAATAAATATTACATGTATACTAATTGCCTCCAAGTTCTTTTGTTCAGATTTCTTCAGACATAGGCAGCATTTAAAAAAACAACCCCAGGCCTTTGAACTCAAAAGTACAGTTTCTAAAGGCAGATGAAAGGTTTGGGCTCTTTGAGACACCGAGCATGCTCTAAAACCCCCGATTCTTAGCCCAGAGATGTGCAGTGCTTTGATGCTCATTTTAGCAGCAACTCAGTCTCCCCAGGACCCCCTGAAGGGCTCCACCCAGAAGGCTCCAGGGTGATCAGATGCACAGAGGGGCCCTCAGAAGCTAGGGCCAGGGTCACCGTCACAAGAATAAGGGTTGCTTCTTCTTGAAGGCAAAATGCAAAGCTGAGGTTGCTGGGCAGAGGGTGGGAGGCGCACAGCACAGAGCTCCACACATGCCCTCTCTCCGCTTCTTCCTCTCTCAGCCAACAGCTCCATCCTGAGCAGCCCCTGCCTGCTTGACACTCACTGTGGAAGAAGAGACGGGAACAGAGGGAACCGAGGGGGTACAAACTGTGCCTAAATCTCCTATCTGCTACAGGCCTCCCAGATTGGGTTCCCCGTCCTATTTCTACAATACTATTATGATTAATTATCATTATAGGCTGTATGGAGATCACACAACCTTGCTCGTTGAAAAGTGAAAAGTGGGAGAACTTGCTGTTGGACATCAAGGATTGCAGCCTTCAGGATGGATTACGCCTGATCTTAAAGAAAACCCAAATCCTCACAACTGGACCATTAGGTCACATCATGATAAATGGAGAGAAGATTGAAGTTGTCAAGGGCTGTGTCCTGTTTGGATCCGCAGTCAATGTTCATGGAAGCGGCTGTCGAGAGAGCAAACGAACCCCTGGGCTGTGTAAAGCTGCTGCCCGACACCCCTGTACAGTGTTGAGAAGCGAGGATGGTACTCTGGGGACTCAGGTGCGTCTGACCGCAGCCATGGTGCTTTCCGTCGCCTAGAGAGTATTCAAAGGACCAGGGACCGCCAAAAGAACAAGCAAACCTATCTTGGAAGCATTGTAGCTCGAGTGCTCCTAAGAGGCAAGGATGGCAAAGCTTTCTCTAGTGCACGTTGGAGACGCTATCCGCAGTGACCAGCCTTTGGAGCAGGACATCATGCCTGGTAAAGGGGAGGGGCAGCCAAAAGAGGAAGTCCCTTCCTAAGAAGAGTTGGCTCGGGGGCTGGACTGAGGGGCCGGAGCATGAGAACGGTGGAGAGGATGGGGCGGGAGGAGGCGGCGCCCCGCTCTGTGGGGCTCATGGGACCACCCTGAGTTGGGCCTGACTTGGTGGCACCTCGCACTAACTAAGGAAACATCCTTGCTTTACCGAAATAGGTCCACTCCCACGCACCTGACCTCTCCTGTGCAGAAGTCAATGTCAAGGTACTGAAAGGTGAAGTCCCTGCTGGACCCCAGATGGGCTGACAGTTCCTTGCTGTCTTCTCTCACCCCATCTCCTTGGTGATTAACAAGTCTCTGGCTCTTTCTAATCTCTGGCTTCAGAGTCCAAACCCTACCTCCCCACCTCCTTGGTGTGCTCTGCCAGCCCCCAACTCTCACTCACATCTCTCCGAGGCCCTTTGGGGACCCAGCCCTCCCACACTCGCTGGGGGGACAGTCCTGCAGAGAGACCAGGCTGCTTTCCTTGACCTGATCTAAAATCTTCCTCCCTCAACCTAGTCCCTCTGCTTTTCTCCGTGCGGCTCCTTCCAGTCACAGGGCCTTTGCGAGGGCTGCTTCTTCCGTGAGGCGTACTCAGTTTCTCTTTCATGCAGTTCATCCCAAGTTACCCACCCTATCTCAGTCCTCTGGCATTCCCTCAGGAAAGGCTTTCCTGGCCTCCTGAAAGTCTCTTTGGGGCTTGTGTAACACCCCCTTTCTATCCTTCAGTTCTATGTAAACACATCACATGCTGATTTGCAGGCCTGTGAAGGTGAATGAGGACTATTTGGGTCCCTATCCCATAAACCTGACACCGTGCCAGAGCCCTAGAAGGTGTGTCCTGGGCAGGAGACTATGCTCTCACGAGTCAACACATTCCATCCCTTCCATTGCTCACCTCCTCTGAACTTCCTAGAGGCCTGGCCAGGCCCCCTCCTTGCGCCCTGTCCTTCCACTCTCGGAAGCTTGCCCCCTGTCTTCAGTTCTCTCCCCAAATGGTCTCTTTCGGCCCTGCCTTTATACCTGGAAAGTCTCATTATCTTGCTCCCTGGAGGAAGCAAGTCCCAGGACAGGGTGACGTCCCAGTCTGAACTGTGGGCAAAGAGGAAAGCACTTCCTCCACACTGCGGGGCACGGCTTCGTCTAGCAGGGATGATAATTACTTAGAGTCCCAAAGTGCCACCAGGGTTCCACACGGACCGCACAGGATAGCTAACCCTTGTGAACAAGGGAGCTTGCCGGAGCTGTGGATTTACAAGGACTGTGATATCGCAGGGAGCCCCAGATCAGAGCCCCACCATGGATGGGAAATCGCAGGGCTCCAACTCTGCGTATGGTCTTTTGACACTTTCCCAAATACTCTCATTGTCCATGTGGCAAGTGTCTTCGTGTTTGACAAAACTGCAGGGAGTTGTGAAAAAGAGAACAGTTGCTTGGCAGTGTGTGGGGGGATTTTGCTGCTTTCTGTAGTTTCATGTTGTGTGTATTTTTCCCCCCACTGCATGTGGTTTCAAGCACCAACAAGTCTGATGGGCTGTGGTGAGAGCCTGCCGGTGGAATCTTTGCAGATACATCTGACACCCACCCTTGGTTGGGGGAGCCCAGGACCCTCGGGGCCGGGAAGGTAAGCCTCAGCAGGTGGCCACCACACCTGATTACGGTCCTTCTAAGGCACCACTGCCCCCTGGGATTGAAAGCCAAATCACTAGTGTCATTACCAACCACATTAAAAAAGAGAAAGAAATGAAACGGAAGAAACAGGTCATATCGATCGTATCATTGTATTTTACTTACCTAATGAATCTGAAATATTGTCGTTCTGATATGAGATTGATCTAAAAATTATTAATGATATGCGATAGTCAACATTCTACTTTTCATACCAGGGAGCCCTGGCGGCATACTGGATTATGCAGCAGGTTGCTAACCAAACATGAGCACCTTGAAACCACCAGGAGAAAGAGGAAGCTGAAGTCCCTCGCTGGTGATAGAAACAGGGTTCGAAGTTCAAGTCCACCCAGAGAAGCCAGGAGAGCAAGGCCTGGTGGCCTTCTAAAAAGCCAGCGGCTGAAACCCTCAGGTCACACTGCTGCCGGGACACATGGGTCCCCCCCCCCACCCCGCCCCCCGCCCTGTATTTCAGAGTCCACTGGATGGCAGCTGCTCTGCCCTGGTTTCCACACCTCGTCTTGGAAACCCAGGGGGTACTTTTCACTCAGTGTACACACACATCCATCCAGTGCTCAGTAGCCACGCGAGGCCAGTGACTACCATGCCACTTGGTGTGGTCGCAGAGCTTCAACGGTCACCCGACTTCTTGCCACCATCTCCTCCCCAATCAACTTCCACTGTCTCCCAGTAGACCTCCCAGTGAACCTTCCGTGCTCAGAATCTCTTCTGCTTGCGCTCCTCCATGCACTTCGAGTAAACCCCAGCTCCGGACCACCACAAAGCCCCACTCGGCTCACCTTCCACTCTCTGCCTCCACCCCCGGCCCGGCTCCTCGAGCTGCTCTTGGCTCCTTGGGCACAGCCTCTGCTTGCTGTGCTCTGCACTGCTCTTCCCCGTGTCCTCCATACCCAACTCTTATTCCCAAGTCAACGCAAGTGCTATTCCTTAGAAGGCCCTTCTCTGATGACCACTTGGTAAGCTTGCCCCATGCCATCACTTCTATGTCCTTCGGATCACCCGTAACCATGGACTGCCCCCGCCAATGGACTATGCGACTCCCGTTCCTCTGCTTCTGCTCACTCTCACGGGAGCTCCTCGGGGCTGCTCTGCCGTCTCTGTGCCCCAGTGAGTGAGTGCTCCCAGAGGCTCATGTCGGACCCAGTGGACGAATGAACTAGTGTTTGTTACCGACACCACCACTTGACGACTACAGAGCCAGGTGCAAGTACCTTCTGGGAGCCTCACTTTCTCCATCTATTAAAAACCAAACGACCCACCACCACCAATTGTCATCAGATCCACTCTGACTCATGGCCACCTCAGGTGAGTCAGCACACAGCTGTGCCCCGTGTTCAACAGCCGGTGTTTCGTTTTTGAAACACGCCATCATTCTGAGGCAACTATGGGTGGCCTTGACCTTCACCTTTCCATCAGCAGCTGGTCACATTACCTGTTGGCGTGGGTGTGGTAGCTATATAAGCTGGTGTCATTTTGAGACCTAAGAGTGAAGGGGTAGAGGTTAGCCTGGCCATCTGGTTGCAGCTTGATGACCTCATTTAGAGCCCTTCAGGAGATAAACAGCTTACCGGAGGCAGGACACACACTCATTTCCTGTGAGACAGACTTGCTAACAAGATACATGGAGCTATGCTCGAGCCCTGGAGCTGAAGGAGCCATGTAGGGACCCCTGTCAGCCCTGAGTGGCCTCTACTGCCACTGGATCCACAAGACTTTCCTCCCACTGATCTGTGACTATCCTGCACTTGTCGTCATTGCATTTGCTCCATGAGTGCGAAGAGGAATTTATAGATTGGTCTCAGACATAGGGACTAATGTCAGACTTATGGACTTGATCTGGACTAGGCTGGTATGTTTTCTCAATGCTCAATTGCTCTCGTATATAAAACTCTTTCTTATACACAAATAAATGTCTCTCTGGTCTACCCGGACAAACAGAGTGGGCGTCACTCAGATGGTGAGTTGCTTCCTCATCTGTAGAACGGAGATAATAGTGAAAGTGGGTGTGTCAGTAAGCTTTAGCTGCTGTAACAACACCCCCCCCCCCAGCTCACGGCTTAATACGATGACCAACAGTGGCTCTCACTGTATGAGGGCTGCAGCGTGTCCTTCACGGCCCCCCTCCCCCTTAATGGCCTGCCTTGGCTGGACCCACCTGTCTTTGCATCTCAGCACCCAGGATGAGGCGGTAACTGTTATGTGCTGCCCTCGTGGTGGAGGCAGGGGGAAGATGAGCAGCAGTGGATGCTCATAAAAGCCCAGGATGTTGTCAAATCTACCCACAACCCACTGGCTAAAGCAAGCCACAAGGTCAAGGCCACACTCAATGAAGCGCCTCACCTCACTGCCACCAGGTCGATACTGTTTCAAAGCAACTCCCTAGGACCGCGTGGAGCTCCCCCTGTGAGTTTCCGAGGCTGTAACTCTTCACGGAAGGAACAAGCCCCACCTTTCTCCGGAGGAACCGCTGGTGGTCTTGAACTCAGGACTTTTCAGATGGAAACCCGATGTATAACCGCTACCCTGTCAGGGTTCCTAAGTCAGTGGAGAGAGGGAGGTTTGTAAAGCCCTTTGTGAGAAGAGAATGGTTGAAAGTGAAGACAGTAATCCGACTTGCCACAGTAGCGAGCATGTCGGATGTGTTGTCACCGTGTTCCAAGCATCGAGGTAGGAGCTGGGGTCTCAATTACACAGATGCAAAAACAGAGGCATACAGGTTAAATCGCATGGTCAAGACCATCCAGCCAGTGAGCTCCGCAGCATCGCCCGGATTCTGTCTCACTGCCTGGTCTCCAGGTGACAGCAATTTCTGGGTGATGGGAAGAAAGACCGGGTTCTTGACTGCTCTAAATAGTGACAGGCTCAGAAACCCACAGAGGATGGCTATGAATCAGCATTGACTCTGGGGCAGTGTGTGTGTGTGTGTGTGTGTGTGTGTGTGTGAGACTCATATGCCTAAACCTCAAAGCTATTCCCTGTGGTCTTGCTCTAGGGTTCTAGTTCTGCCTGTGCTAGGTATTCAGCAGTGACATTACAGTAGTCTTCTCTTTCCCACCGAGAAGCATCTTTCCTGAATCCATATCTGCTGGCCTGATCCTTGCGATGCCAAACACGCACCAGGAACTAAGTCCAAGATGACCCTAGGGGTCGAGTTGTGTTCCTTCAAACATAGGTGCTGAAATCCAAACCCCATTTACTTTGGGGGACAGCACGGGGTGGGGGGAGGTTGTTTCTTTCTTTAGGGTACCAGGGTGGTTCCTCAACCTAATCACATCTGAAGAACCAATCAAAGCAGACAGACATACAGATGCAAAGGAAGACCACCGACAAACTGTTGGGAGCTCTGGGGCTCCCCACAAGGAAGGACATCCCCTTAGAGTCACAGCCCAAATTCAAATGTTGAGCATGCCCCAGCTGTGAGAGAATAGATCTGTGATCTTTAAAACCCCCCATCTGTGACGCTTTTGTTAGAGCTGCACTGGTTACTCTAAGAGATGGGCAGGGCAGAGGTGTCTGGCAGTGCCCTCTCTGTGTGTACCTATACACCATACAGGTCCTCCTGACACAGGTCCTCCCCCAGAGACCTGCAGAGGTCCTCTGGAGCCCACAGGTGGCCTCATCCACTGTGCTCCCAGGCAGTGCTCAGCCTAGACTTCTCCTTGTCCAGTTCCCCAGGTCACGCTGGCACCTACTTGAAACCTGATTCTCCTTTAGGGTGTGAGGAACTAAAACTTCGCAAGTATCTTATGCTCCCATCCCCCCGCTCTCCAAACCATCCTGCCAGATGGGGGTCACTGTACCCAGTTCACAGAATGAACCGAGGGTTGTCTCGGCTCAAGGTCATGAGCTAAGAGATGACAAACTTAAACCCAGATCGATGGCCCAGGCGCCAAGGTGATGCTCGTGCCTGGGACGAAGAAGCCCCCGTCCTGGTTGGGGGACTAACGGCCACCACCTGTGACCAGTCAGGCCCTCCATGGAGATCAGTTCTGTCCACACAACTGCGTGTTTACTCGCCTCACCTGCAGCGTCAGTGTGCGTGCTGTGCCCTCAGGCACACACGCAGGGGTGAGCTCATTTCTCACTTGGTCTCTCCACCACTCGACCACTCGACCACTCAACCACTCATTCACTCATCCATTCACGCATTCACCAGCCCAGTCGCCCACCCATCCGCTGATTTATCTATCTATTTATCCACTCCTTCTGCAAAACCTGCCCCTCTGGGCTGAGGTATGGAAATTCTTGCTCCCAGGGGAAGGCACAGATGGAGAGCTTAGCAAAAACAAGTTCATTCCAATTATGCACTCGCCTCTCAAGGCGGGGCAGAGGCTGACTCCAGGTCGTGCGCTGGGAGGGCGGTTTCAAAGGGGCAACCCCAGGGTGGAGATGGCCGAGGGTGTTCCAGTGCTCATGCTGTCTCGGGGAAGGAGACACAGTAGCTAGAGAAGACTCTCTCTACGGATTCAGAGAATTTGTTCCCTTTGGCTTTGGCACAGGGTGTAATGGTTAGGCCCTCAGCTGCTTACTTACTGAGAGGTCTGTAGCGTGAGCCCATCAGCTGCTCTGTGAGAGAATGATGGGGCCATCTGCCTCTCTGAATAGTGACCAGCTTCAGAGCTCTGTGGGCAGTTCTACGAATGTCCTTTAGAGGCCCTGTGAGCTGGAACGGTCTAGTCTTGACTTGGCCAGGGGAGTGGGGTGGGTGAGGGCCTCTCCAGTGGGTGTTCAGGAGGTGAAAGGGGCTGATGGACACCCAGAAGCTGCAGCCCACAGCCATCGGGGGCTGAGACGCATGGAGACCCCTTGTGAGTCAGGATGGAGCTGCTCTCTGAAGGGGTTTTGATGGTTGTTGTGGTTGTTTGTTTTCAAAAGTACCATAGTTTTGGGACCATAAGATGCCTCTGACCATAAGACACACCCAGTTTTCAGAGCAGAAAAACAAGAAAAAATATTCTGAATCAAATAGTACCAGTCTACTAAAATGAGATGCACCCATAAGATGCACCCTCGTCTTCCCCCCATTTGGGGGAGAGAGGAGTGCATCTTATGGTCCGAAAAATATGATAGCTAGGCATTCCTTCCAAAGGAGCCTTGGTTGGACACCCCCTGCCGACTTCCAGTCAGCAGCCCCGTGGTTGGCTATGTCTGTCAGAGAGCCCCGGCCTCCGTTGACCAGGGTTTCATGTAGGGAGCCAGGGGCTCAGGAAAAGGGCATGGCTGTAAACTATCCAGACAGAACATCTGAGGGCCCAGCTCTCGTCAGCATGGTAACCAGCTGTGTGTCAGCCCAGAGCCACCATCTGTAGTTTGGGGAACCCGGGTGTAACTGCCCCAACCCTTCCCATCTCACCCAGATGTTGGGTGTCGCAGAGACCCAGACGGAGACGGAGAGCGAGGGGGAGAAGAGGAACAGAAGGGCGAGGGGAGGAGGGGGGTGGGGGAGGAGATGTGTGCCAAATGATTAAAAAATTAAAGGGATTTTTATGCAGAGAAAATATTTAGCTTGGCATTGTCTTCTCAACCAAACGTTGGCTTCCAAGAGAAAACACTGGCGTTGGCAGCAAACATTTGCTAAATGGAAACAATTGTCGCCTTCCCGGCAGCCCTCAAAAAACGCCTTTGTTTAGGCTGGTGGTGCCTGGGCCAAAAGCTGCATCTTCGGAAGCTGTTCCCAATTTCGGAGGGGCTGCTGGAGGTGGGGGGTGGGGGCGGGGCGTGCCTGGAGTCCATTGTCCCCATCGCACCTGCTTGTCTAGCAGGGGGTGCCGCACAGAAGCACAGAATGGCTGCACCCCGTCCCGGGGTTCAGGGCTTTGGAGAGCTAAGAGAAGGCAGGTGAGAGGTGGGAGGGAGGGAAGGAGGGGAGGGGAAGGGAGGACAGGATGATGAGAGGCAGGCAGACGCAGCTGTGTGGTGAGTGTTCCACACTTCTGCCCAGAGAGGGTGGTGGAGGAGCTTAGAGGAATCCTACAACTGCTATCTCCCGGCCGGCACTCAGCTCCCATATGGATACTTGTCCTCAGATCTGGACCCCAGAACGCCAGAGAAGCCCGCAGATATCAGGACACCAAACAGCCACCAAGACAGGTGCCTTGTCTCCCTGAGCCCCCAGGAACAGGACACTTTCTCCTTTCCTCAGGTTACAGAGGAGGTACTGGAGGTGCAGATGGGAGACCTGTCCCAAAACACATGCTTTAGGAAGTAGGTTTCAAAACCAGAGGCCAAGCCTCACCCATGATCTTCCACCCAGACCCACTGCAGGGCCCAGGGTCCTGTGTGACGGACAGAGCCACAGACCAGCAAGCCACCCCTGGACCACTGGGACCTTCCCAACATGCTCTTGAATGGACTCTCCTCACTCCTCTCCACACCCCTGTGGAGACTTCATTGCAGGGGCTCTGGCTTTACAAAAGAATCTTTCACACACACATACGCACATAGAGCTATAGTAACCATCAGAAAGAAAGGGCAGGGGACTCCAGGAGACCTCTGGGCACCAGCTGTTGGCCCTGCTGAGAGCAGAGCTTCTGCAGATCTCTCTCTCCTCCCCCCAGGTGCAGAGGAGGGTGGCTGCCAGCACAGGCGCCCTGCACCAACTCTATCTTTACTACCAATCAACTTTCTCCCGGGTGCTCTGTCTTCTGGCAGACCCCACCGCGCAGGGAGCTGGGGGTCAAGGGCCCTCTCTGTAGAGATGCTTCGGAAAATGAGTCTGTTGTCATGGGTCACGGTTCTTCCGCCACTCCTCTTTGTGTATATGCAGGCTTCAGGAAACACACCAGTAAGCTGACCCTCTTTTGTTCTTTGTTCGTTCATTCATTCATTCACTCACTGATGGAACAACCCATGGGCACGGGTTAGGCCCTGCAGTGGGCATTGAGGAATAGAGACAGCAGAGAGTTCGTAGCCTGGCCCTCAGTAGTCTGCAGGCCCGTGAGGGTTTGATCAAGAATGGAATATTGAATATTCTAGAACCAAAGGCTGGGATAACTCTCAGTTTCTGTTGTTAGGGTGGGCTCCCCCTTAACTCCTGGCCTGTCTTTAACTACCACTGCCCATCCAGGTAGACCTCCCCAAATGGAGCTCCTGGGCCCACCCCAGTCTTTGCTGTCTCTGGGTGACAATCCATCCTTCCAGGTGCTCAGGACACAGCTCCGTGTGACCAGGGGCTCCTCACTCACAGATCCCTTCCGATTTTGTCAGCCATTCCGCCAGCTCTCCTTCAGAACACTCTGGGAACCCCACTGCTGTCACCAGCTGGGTCTAAGCCACCATCACGCCCTGCCTGGGTTGCAACCTGGTCCCCTGGCTCCATTCCTCACCCCCATTGGTCTAGTTTCAGGACTACAGCCAATGGAATCCTGGGTCGTGAGATCAAGGTAGCCCTCTGCTCAGAAGCCTCTTGTGGCTTCCATCCTGTTCTGAGTAAAAGCCAAAATACATAGAAGGCCCTTTCCAGGTGCCCCCACCTCCCAACGGCTCACAGCTGACTCCCCTCCATCCAGACACCCTGGCCTCCCCACTGACCTCTGAGTCCATCAGCCATACCATCTCCACCTGTGTGCTGGCTGGTCCTTCTCCTGGAATACAATCGCTGGGAGTCCCCCCCCACCATCACTCTCATCTCCCTTATGACTTTACTCAAATGGCAGCTTCTCCAGGAGGTGTCCCCTGGCCCCATTTAAAGTTGCAGCCCTCTCCTTACCCTGACCTCTTCAGGTCTACTCACGTGTCCCCAGCAGGTAACACCACCCACCATCGTTGTCTCCAAATGCAGCAGAACGGGTGGTTGCAGAGGACAGGAACTCATTGTCACACAGAACCAGGGACCAAACCGGGGGTGGGGGGGTGGCTGACTGCTTTGGTTCTGTTTGAGACTCTGAGGGCAAATCTTGGCTTCCGGCAGGAACTCCTGTCTTATGGGGACAGCATCCTTCTTCTTTGTGTCTCTCCTCTGTGGGGACACGAGTCATACAGGATGAGGACCCATCATATGTAGTATGTTAACCTCACCAGCAACACCTTCTGAGCTCGTTTCCACACGTGCTGTCATACACAGGTGTCGGTCATTGAGGGGGACACACGTCAATGTGCATCTACAGACGATACAGTGTGTCGCTCCCATTGATCTTGTTTATTACTTATCTCCTTGCTTTTCCTCTTATCTCAAAAGACTTTGAGCTTCAGGAAGGCAAACATGTTTGTTCCTGCGGTAACTGCTCTGTCCTTATGTCCAGAACAGTGCCCAGCACACAGTGGGCCCCAGGAAGCAGAGCTGGGTGAGTGCATGAGTGACTTGAGGTGATGTGGCCAGGTGGGGCCCAGGAGGAAGGCTGGGTGGTAGGGCAGTTCTGTGGACCAGCGGGTGGGTTTGAACCACTGAGCACTTTACCGCCATGCCACCAGGGCTCCTGGTTCATTTCACCTTAGAGCACAGAATCGTATCAGGCAGAAACTTTTGTTCCTGACACGCCCCACTGACCCGTAAGTTTGTATTGATGTGTTTGCTGGTTTTGCTTAATTATGTAACAAAGAGCCACACAAATCAGAGCCACACCTAGTAACACACACACACACACTCACACACACTGTGGAGTCTGTCGTCCATCCGAACCTGTGTGTGTGTGTGGGGAGGGGGGGGTTTCAATGTTGGATCACCAGACCTTTCTTCTGAGGGGCCTCTGCTATCAGTTGAGCAGATGACCAGAGCTTCCATCACCCAGGGATTCCAGTGTACCTGGACAAGGCTTGTTACTTCCGTAAAGAGTTACAGTCCCAGAAAGACACAGGGCAGTCCCAGCCTGTCCTCTCGGGCATCGACTCTGTGGCAGTGCGTGGTTTTGGTCTGTGAGTCTGCACTTGTATTCGCATGCTTTTTTTCCAGCTCTCCCCTCCCAGCTACTTGTCACTCCCCTCCCTCCCTTCCTACCTCCCTGGGCTCTCCTCCCTTCTCCCCTTTCTTAATTTCAGCACATGCACCCCAGCCGGTGGAGGCAGCTCTGATGTAGTTTAGCTTCCTTTTGATCTTTATAAACCAGGCATCTGATGGAATGTGTCTTCAGAGACTCGCCTCCCCGCCCCCCCTCTGCTGTTACCAAGATTTATCCAAGTGATTGTGCGGCGCTGCGGCGGATCCGTTTTTCATTGCTGCCTATTGGTCTATTGTGTGAGTTTTACCGCCCTTGGTCTAGCCATTCTTCCAGCATATTGGGCATCTGGGCTGCCTCCAGCCTTCGGTCTCTTGGTTTTTATCGTCCTACATGAGTCTCCACGCCCGCGCCTCGTGGGCCGCCAGAGCCAGAGCTCGTGCGTGCCCGGGACGAGGAGACAGTACGCTCCTCCGCAGCCCCCGCGCGCGCGCGACTTGTTCAATTGCGCAGGATAATGTCAAGTGCCTTTCAGGGCAGTTGTGTCCATGTGCACTTCGCCTAGCACGAGGCTGGAAGCCGCATCGATCCCCCCCCCACCCCCCCGCGCCTGCCCGCTGTCCTCGCCCACCATCGGGACCCCTGGGATCCTGCCTGTTTACCCACTGAAGAGGCCCGCGCTGCATCGCACTGTCTGAGCGAGCTCTTCACGGCGCCTCCGCCTTCCCCTTCCCGCCACCAAGCAGAGGATGGACCGCTGTCAGCAAGCGCGGGCCTCGAGCCAACAGGATCTCATGGTAGGAGTTGAGGAGGCCGGAAGTCTAAGTTCGGGGTGCTCGCCGACTCTGTTCTGGGGAGCACTTCTTAAACGCTCATCTCAACAGCCTTTGGAGTTTGCCAGTGGCAGACACTTGTCCTGCTGCGATTCCTTGCCTTCTGCATCTTGGCTCCTCTTTTTATGCCTTGAAAGGTTTTTTGGTGTTGTTGTTTAGGGCACACCCTCTATAGATAGGGGTCCAGTCCTATAACAAAGAAAGTTCTGGTCCCATGTGGGGTGACATCCCTAGGTAAGCTTCTCGCCTATTTGAAGGACACACAGTGCCAGCCGTCACCTGGAGACGGTCATTTGTGGTAGCATCTGAAGGAGAACGACAAAGCTCTTGCTCAACTGTGAAGCACCTGGGCCCACGATGATGTCCTGGTCTTCCTGTCTGGGGCAGGGTGTCTTCCCACCTCCCCCCACCCTCCACCCAACTTTCCTATCTCTTTCTCCCCTGCTCCCTGTCTCCAATAGCCTATGTGACCCATCTCTCCTCATCGCCATGCTGCCTCCCTCCTCCATAACCCTTCCATGAAAGTGGGCCAAAGTGTGTTCTTCAGAGAGAGGCAGTGAGCTTCTGCCTCACCTACCAAACCCCAGAAACCAAACTCACTGCCATGGGGTTCGTCCTGACTCAAAGCGACCACACGCGAGGTTTCCGAAGCTGTTTATCTTCTCCGGGGTAAATAGTCTCATCTTTCTCTCTCTGAGTGGCCAGTGGGTCTGAACTGTAGTCTAACACTTCATCAAGGGTGCCAGCACGGCTCCTGGCCTCATCCTCAGGCCCCCTCTGAATAGTATCATGTAGAGAAGCTTACTTTTCCTTGTTTTCTCTGAGTTTTCTCCTGCCCAATCCAGCCTCCCAGAGCCTCCCCTGTTCCAAGTCTGACCGTGCCTGGCTGTGCAGGATGGAGCTTAGGGCCACCTGCGCTCCAGGGCCCTGGTGGTGCTCTGCTCTGTCTGATGAGCCTGCTGTCCCTAGCACCTGATCTGAGCCCCAGCCAGTATCTCTGCTTGGTCCTGCTCTCCACCCAGCCCAGGAGCAGAGCCTGAGCCTGCTTCAACCTGCTTTCCAGTAACACCGCTGAAAGTGGAAGGCAGCGCTCCCCACCTCGCCTCCAGTTCTCCATGGGCATGGCAAGTGGGCAGACACAGGTCCTGGCCCCAGGTTGCAGCCAGCACTCCAGGAGAGCCCACCCTGCCTTCTTGCTGCCTTCTGGCCCCCTCCTCTTTGCCATCCTCAGCACACATGCAGATTGTCAGCTGTCCGCTTGCACAAGACCTTTGTCCCTGTCTGCAGAGGATCTGGCACCTGCTGCGGTGGGCACGGGCACATCTGCCAGGCTGGCACCGAGTACCCATTAGTCAAGGTGCACAGACATTCATTTTCTACTCCCCTCTTTGGCTCCTTTCCCTGTCCCCACCTACCTGTCGAGTCAAGACTTCTTCCAAGTTCTGCTGATCAGAGAGGAAGCAAGGGCACTCCATTGGGACTGCCCTGTGCCCAGTCTACTTCCCCTCTGAAAGCAAACCCCAGAGAGATGTTCACTTGTGCTTCGTGGACTGTTCCTAGGCATTCCACTGTGTGATCATAACAAACTATGGATGGTCTTGAAAAGAAGAAGGAGAAATCTAGAACATGTCCTTGTGCTCATTCAGAATGGGTACATAGATTAAGAGGTAGTCAAGAGGACAGAACAAGGGCATACCATGAGGTTTCCAATCGAGAGCAGGGTGCATGCACGCATGTCACAAAACTTTTTATTGTATTTTCTTCAACCTGTTTGTTGAGCAAATAATGAGAGAAGCTGGATTATATGAAGAATAATGTGACACTGAGATTGTAGGAAGGCTTATTAACAAGCTGTGATATACAGATGACTTAATCTTACTTGCTGAAAGCGAGGAGGGTTCGAAGGACTTAAAGCACTTGCTGGTGTAGATCAAGGATTGCAGCCTTCAGTGTGAATTATGACTCGATCCAAAGAAAACCCATATCCTCACAGCTGGACCAACACGTAACATCATGGTCAATGGGGAAAAGGTTGAAGTTGTCAAGGATTTCCTCTCTCGGTGCTCATGGAAACAGCACTCAAAAACTCAAGTGATAAATTACACCGGGTCAATGTGCTTGCACAAGACCTCTCTAAAGAGTTGAAAAGCTTGAATGTCGCTTTGAAGACTACGGTGCCCATGATCCAATCCATGGCATGGTCAATCATGTCCTATGCATGTGAACGTTGGGCACTGAATAAGGAAGACTGAAGGAGAATCAATGTACTTGAAGTAGGGTGCTGGCAGAGAATATTGACGATACCATCTACTGCCAGAAGAACAAACAAATCTGTCTGGGAAGAAGTATGGCCAGAAGACTCCTTAGAGACAAGGATGGCAAGGCTTTGTCTCACATTCTTCCGGGCATGTTGTCAGGAAAGATCGTTGCCTGGAGAAGGACATCGTGCTTGATGAAGTGGAGGGACAGGAAAAAAGAGGAAGTCCCTCTACGAAATAGAAGGACAGCATGGCTGCAGTGGCTGCTGGAGCCTAAGAACACTTGTGAGCAGAGTATAGAACCCAGTGGTGATTGGTTCTGTTGTACAGAGGCTCGTTATGAGTTGGCATCTAACAACTTCCTCTCCCAAACCTTTTCACGAACACCAGGAACCTTGCTGGTGCCTCCTCAAGTTTCGCTGAATGAATGAATGAAGCAATGAGTGGGAGTGGGGGCTGTTTTCTTTCCCTCTCCCAGAAGCCCAGCTTCTAAGCCATAGTTCTCTCTGCCTAAGCCTCTGGGACCCCTTCTTGTGCCTCGCTCTCTGATCAACCAGAGTCTTTCTCTCCAATGACCTCCGCTCCAAACCCAGGTTTTCATGCTTTCCCTCTGCTCCCAAGAGCTCTCTCTCCAAGTTTGCTGGGTGCCAGTTATGCACCGGATCACAGCTGGACACCCCAAAACAACAGGGCAGGCCTCCCTGGTGGTGAGCTGGGTGGGGCGGGGCAGGGCTGGGCAAGCAGGCGGTGTAAGTAAGGATCAGTGTGTGGAACTGGAGTGACGCATTTGCATTCCCCTTCCCTGACATGCCTGCCTCCTGCTCCATCAGCCTGCCTCTAAACTGAGCGTAATTGCTCAATCTAATTTAATAGACGTGCTGAATGGCGGAGAGTCAGTGAACTCTGCTCAGCATCCCCAGGGGCAGGCCTGATGGGCATGTTTTGAGCCTCCTGCTCACTATGTGGGCCCCCACATCGCTGGCTGTCCCAGGGAGGGTGCCAGACACGGACGGGGGAAGCCACAACCCCTGCAGGGGCCAGACTGCCTCAACAGAGTCTCAGCCCACATTCGCACGGCACAGAGAAGAATTGGACACTGCCAGGCCACCCCTCCTCTGGAGTAGCTCCCCTTTTTCTTATGACCTCTAGATTCAGCATGGGCAAACTTTCCTTCAGGTCTTTGGATATTTTAATGACACCCCCTCAATGTCCCACTGCCTCCAGAATATCTCCCCCGCCCCCATGCTCTCCTCACTCCCACCCCAGCTCACAGTGCTCTTTCCTATCCATTATGGCCCTTGTGATAGTCTGGTGTCCCCAAGGCCTCGAGACTGGAGTCTCACAGGCCCACAGTGGAGGTCCACGCAAGATTCTGGCCAGTTCCTGGCAGCTCCTCTCCTGGCTTCTCCACCAATGTCTGCTGCCACTTGATGCTCCCCTCTGGGAGGAGCTCACTTGCCCCTCCCTGCACTGTCCTTTGGTTTCCTGTAAGCATCACCCACCCCAGGCATCAGCTCATGCGTGTTAGATGGATTTTCTAGAGGAGCCAATCATGACATAAATGGTAAAGAAATCAAGGCAATGACTCTCAGAATTGTAAGTTTGGTCTGATCTCAAGTCCATAGGTCAGATCTTAAGGGGGAGGCATTCCCTGACATGCATCACTTCAGGGACTGATGATCCCAGGTTTAGTAACACCCGAAACACCCAGGGGTTCTTAACCTTCCTAATGCCACCACTTTTTCATATAGTTCCTCATGTGGTAGTGACCCCCCCCCAACCATAAAATTATTTTCATTACTACTTCATCACTGTCATTATGAATTGGACAACCCCTGTGAAAGGGTCGCTCAACCCCCAAAGGGGCTGCGACCCACAGGTTGAGAACCGCTGCCCTGGGCTGCAGTGGCAGATGAACTCAACATCAGTAATTCGGGCTTGTGACTGGGGAGGTTACTGGATCCAGTGTCAGCAGGTCAGATGGTACAGGGCACCGATGGCTCCCAGGATTGGCCAGAAGTATGGCAGACCGCTGCTCAAAAGAAATGGATGTTGATGGGTTGGATGCAGAATTCCAACCTAACAGGAAAAGCAAGCAAGCAAGCGTTCCATAGGAAGAAAGCCACACCCCCAAGGATCCCTCCTTTCATTTGCGGGAAGGCTGTGAAAGGGCGGTGATCTGGGTAACGGGTGGGCTGGGATTGCTTTCCACCCTCATGTTCTTACCACTGCCTGGTTCTCCATAGCAGATGCTTTTAGGGAGTGATAGGCCACAGTGTGGGGGATGACCAGATCTCAACGGCCAAACCAGGGAATCCTGGCCCAGCCAAGTTGACACAAAACCTAGGGAAGACACCATGTCCATGAGGTTCCAGAGGCGAGGCTGAAGCAGAAGTGCATTGTGAACAGCACAGCATACAAAGGGAAGCTCACTTTTCTTCTACTACTTCATCATCATCTCAAGCTTGGTGGAAATAACCCAGGCAGCGATTTCTCCATGGATACTCCAGTGACTCAAGTTATAGCCTTCACATCAGGCTGCCGCTCTCGCTACCTCGACTGCAAACTCCCTTCTTGAAAGTCCACCAGTCAGGCTTCCTCAGGCCCACTTGTCCACTGCATGGCCCCTAACCTTGCTCTTTCCTAAGGCTGGGTCCTGGCTTTCCCTCTCCTGGGTGCCGCTGACTCTGGCCAGTCTCTGAGCCACTCCCCAAAGGGCTTCAAGGCACTTTTCTAAACAAGGACAGTGTTCTTCTCCCCAAGAGGAACTCTGCACATGGCTTTTAAATGACCCTGGCAGAGTTTCCAATCTCCTCCCCTTGTCTCGCGCCTCACAGTCTGCTCAGCATCTGGCAGGCTCTCACCAGGTGAGCCCCGAGCGCTGGGAGCAGGATGCAGAGACCCCAGGCAATGCTCCTCCCTCCCTGGGCTCAGTGGAGCAGTAGCGGGTAGGGACACAGGTTTACCCTGTGCCGTTTGGGTGGCCAGCCTAGATCCAGGGAGGAGGCTAGACCCGGGGAGAGAACTGACGACTCAAGAGGAATTCTGTTGGGAGAAGGCCATTTCAAGGAGAAGGCAGTGAGATGAAGTTCAGGAGCCTGGAAGAGCCGGGTGCCTTTAAGGGCCTTCAGGGAGGACTCCAGTTCCCGAGGGGGCTGAAGAGTGGAAAGGAGCTGGGCCCAGGCAAGGGGTGACAGTGAGCTCCTGACACACAGTGACCTCCAAGGACAGAGTAGAACTGCCCTCCACGGCCCGCACACCTCCGTGGGTCTCCAAGGTTGTTCATCTTTCCGGAGGTAGAACGCCCCCCCCCCCCACGGTTTTCCCATGACGGGGCTGGTGGATCATGGATCCTTTGGTTAGCAGCTGAGCATATGAACCACTGAGACACCTGGGAACCCCTCCATTAACAGAAAGAAGCCTTGCTCCCAAACAGGAAGACACCTCTAGGTGTAGGGCGCTAGGATCCCAGTAGCTGGGTTTCGGTAGACAACTCCAAACTAGAATGTCTTCTAAACCAGTGGCGCTCAACCTGTGGGACGCAACCCCTTGGGGGGGGGGGATGTCGAATGCCCCATTCACAGGGGTCGCTCGATTCACAACAGAAGCCAAATGGCCATGAGGAAGTCGCAGTGAAAATAATTTTATGGTGGGGCATCACCATCACATGAGGAACTGTCTGAATGGGTAGCGGCATGAGGAAGGTTGAGACCCACTGGTCGAAACAGTCCCTCTTAAACCCAAGTCAAACTCACTGCCCGGGAGCCCAAAGTGACTCCTCTGCACCCAGTAACCAAACTGAGTGTCTGAAGCTTGATGTGCTGCCTGGGCTGTGTGGTTGAAATGGAGTCCACATGGCTCCCAAAGGGGTCTCATGGGAGGGTGCGGGGTTGGTTTTTAAAGCTTCATCTTTTTCATTTTTGAGGGCAGCTAATCTCTTACCCCCCTTGGCTGGCCCCCATGTCCCCAGAGAACAGGACCCACAGGCCCTCTCTTGTTCACACAGCAGTGGGGAGGGAGGTTCAAGCCCTCCGGATGCCCTCCCTTGCCGGAAGAAAGAACCAGAGAGCTTTGGCAGCCTCGGTGGCCAGCAGGACGCTCTTCTAATCTGGGAAGAAAGGCAGAGGAAAATGGATTAGGGATCGGATCCCTCAGAGCTCAGCTCTGCAGCTGCATGCAGCCTGGGGTTGGAAGGGGGAGGGGGTAGGCTGCTGTGGGGACGGCTTAACAGCCTGGGGACTCCAGACCCTTCTCAGCCTTTGCTTGTTCTCATCCTCCAGAGATGGAGGAAGCCGTGGATTATGGCCCAAATGTTCCAAGCGTTGAATGAGGGATTAGCTACTTAAGGGCCGTTGACTTTAATGATCCGGGGCTCAGGAATCACGGAGTTTTCCAGAGCTCCTGACACACGCTGCTCCCCTGCTGGCATGTGTGAGTGTGTGCCCTGGGGAGGGGGTGGAGGTGGACATATCCTTTTGTGTCTCTGCATACACAGTGTATTTGTGTGCACGTGGCGGCCAGCTGGGCCTGCCCGGCCCTTCTCAGAGTCTTCTCCTTGCTTGTCTTTCCACAGTCCACCCTGAGGTAAGCAGTCTGTGCACCGCTCGGCACACCTCTGTGTGTCTACCTATGTGTGTGTCTACACGGGCAAAATCTAGACATGCATGAGAAGTGTGCATCTTTGGCCCTGTAGACGTTTCTTCATCTCTGTGCATGCATGTTATGTGTTCATATCTGCATTGATCCCAGGGTGGGCCGCTTTATTTTCCTCATGGTCTCTGCACCTGCATCCTTCTATCTGCGTGTGAAACACTGTCTCGAATGGGTGGCCTCCTCATCCAATGGAAAGTGCCTGTTCTTTGACAGACCCAACCCCTCCAGGTGCTCTGCTATTTTCCTTCAGTGCACTGGTCTCATGTGTTCATCTTATTTATGTTGAATGTTAGCCTGTCTTTTCCCTCCCTCCCCTCTCCCCCAGACTATCAGCTCGATGAGGGTGTCTTTTGAGTAGTCTTTTAGCCTCCAGGACCTTCTTGCTCATATCAGTGCTCCACGGCCAATTGCATGTCTAGGTGTGTATGTGTGTGTGTGTGTGTGTGTGTGATACCAGGTAAGCTTGTCTGTTTACATGTCCCTGTCCAACTATGGGTAGAAGTGTGCACCTTCCTGTGTAGGTATATGTAGTAGTGTGTATAATTGAGAGCTTTGAAAATGTCACAAAGTCTGTGGGCTGCAGACACAGCTCGCTCAACCTTGTCTCTAGACTGTGGGGCATTTCGGCATCTCCAGACATGCTCTAAGGCCCCTACCCTCCAGAAGGCTGGTTTCATCTCTCACCCCTGTCCCATGAGGACCTCTCAGGTGCTGCGTGGAATTCAGGAAGGAAAGCTGTGGGCAGAATAGTCTATTAATGGGACTCGATCTATTTGTCTGGTTTGACTAAAGAAACAAATTCAGAAACTCATTTGTGTATAAGAAAGAGTTTTATATAAAAAAGAGCAATTATATATTGAGAAAATACTCCAACCTAGTCCAAATCAAGTCCATAAGTCTGATATTAGCCCCTCTGTCTGATACCAACGTATAAATTCCTCTTCAGACTCACACAGCACATGCAGGAAGATCACAGACCAGTGGGTGGAAAGTCTTGTGGATCCAGTGGCAGTGGAAGCATCTCAGCACTGGCAGGAGTCTCCCTGTGGCCTGGTCCTGGCTGCCATCAGTGTGTCTCCATGTGGCTTGTCCACAGGAATGGGCATCAGAGATTGTGTGTATCTGCTCTCCCGTGAGTTATTTATCTCTGTGGCATCTCCAAATGAGGCCACCAGCTGACCTGACTAGCAGGCTAGACTCCACCCCTCCGCAAGTTGACACCAGAATATGTAACTACTCTACCGCTCCAAAAAGCCCCTCCACAGCAAATGAGTCAGCCACAGGCCACAGGCTGTGGAGATGACGGAGTCTGAGCAGACACTGGTGCGGACCCCAGAGAAAGGACTCGGCATGCAGCCCGTGGGCTACGCCCCCACCGTGTGCCAGGACAGGAGCTTCTCCTGAGTACTGTTCCAGGAAGAGTTGCTCATGCCTCCCTGGGTGCCACTTCTTTGGCTAAGTGCTGGGATGGGGATCCAGCAAGTGACCCCCATGTGCCACGAAGAGGTCTTCCCTTAGGGCGGTGCCCACACTCAGTCTTCCCGTGGCTGGTTCGCTGGCTGCCCTGCCACTAGGCGCCTAGCTCCGGGAGGGCAGAGCCCACATGTCATGCTCACAGCTGTATCCTTGGTACCCAGAGAAGCTCGCAGAACACCAACTGATTCACTGACTGCATGAATGAATGCCCGGGCCCTCCCCTAGACGTACAGGGCAGGAATAACAAAGCCGACTGCCTTCGAGTTTGTGAAGAGCTTCACCGTCCCCTCTCCCATCTGCTCCTCCTCCCAAAGTGAGGGCCCTGGGAGTCTCTCTCATCACTCGTCAGAGTGGGGGGAGACTGTGAAGACAAAGCAAAGCCAGACCGGGAAAAAGGATGCTATGAACAGCAGGCTGCAGAAGGAGACGTTATCAACGGACACGTGGTCAAACGGTAGCCGAGAGACTGAAAAAAGTTGGCTGGTAAGAGCTACGCAGGGAAAGAACTGTTTGCGTGCTTTAAAGAGCCTGCTAATGACCCGGCCTGAGAGGCAGCAGACTCCTTGTAGCTCAGAGGGCTTCAGGAGTCCCCGCCAGTCAGGGTCTCGGGAAGGCAGAAGCACAGGGACAAGGTCTGGAGCTAGAGTTTGAAACGCCAAGTTCCTTGGCAGCAGACTATGTCAGAAGCCCCACCCCCAAGTGCTGCCATTTATCTGGCTTGGTGAGGATTTCTAAGGAGCCATGGTGGCTGCTAATTCCAAGCTCAGAGGTTCAAAACCACCAGCTGTTCCAAGGGAGAAAGACAAGGCTTTCTGCTTCCATTAGGTATAACTGTCTCAGAAGCCCACGGGGACAGTTGGACCCTGCCCTGTAGGCTCCCAATGAGTTGGAATGGGCTCGGTGGCCGTGAGTGTGAGACTGATGTGAGAGATGAGAGCCTGGCACTGATTAGCCTCAAGGAATTCTGCTGAGACAGCGGTCAGGGGTCAGCGGCTAACTGAGAGGTAGGCAGTTTGAGTTCACCAGTAGCTGTGCAGGGGGAAAGACCTGACAACCTGTCCCGGTGAATATTACCGCCCTGGAAGCACAAGGGGACTGCTCTGCTCTGTGCTCTAGGCTTGCTAAGCGCCGGAGTGCGACCACAGCTCACAACATATCTTCAGTCCTTACAGATGGACCCCTGACTGCCAGACAGCACGTGGGGTCCGTCCCCATGGCTCAGGGGCCGGCTCACAGTTGCTGGTGACTGTCGAGCGGGTCAGACGCTCGATAACACTGTGTGTGCAGAGCAGGATGACTCCATGGAGTTACAAGTGTGACCCTTTGGAAACAGAGAGTCAGGCTCCACGTCGGTGGCATCCCCGCACGGTTTTGAACACTGACCTTTCAGCTAGTAGTCTAGCACTTAACCATTTTGGACCCCCAGGTGAGGTTACAAGCATCACCTGACAGTTACCAATTTATTGAGCACTTATTATATACCAGACACCAGGCACCTTCCCTGTTGTGCTGTTCTAGGAGCTGGTTCAGGTGCTGCTGAGTGGATTCTAACCCTATGTCCACCAGAACAAAGTACTGTCCGGTCCAGTGCCCTTCTTACCATCATTGCCACATCTGAGCCCACTGGGGCAGTGACTGTGTCAATCCAGGCTTCCAGGGAGGTTTCTGGTTGTGCTTCTCCCAGACAGACCCGCTCTCTCTCCATGCAGTGTACGGTACACCCACGATTCTTTGCCAACTCCAGTTCTTCTTCAGGGTTCCTTATTCCTTGTCCAGATTCCTTATGTTCTGAAGACATTGAAAGTGCCATTGAGCAGCCCGGGTGTATCTCAGGAGGCTTTGCTTTTCAACCCTTAAGAGAGGTCTTTTGCAGCAGGTTTGCTCAGCACAGTGTCTTTTGATTCCTCGACACCAGCTTCCATGACGAAAGGCCCACGTAAAAGAACACTCTGGACCTCTGTATTATGTTCTCCATTGATCAAGGCACTGCTTACTGATCCAGCTAGGAGACTTTTTGTTTGTTTTTTTTTAAAGTTGGGCTGTAATCTACACCGATCTTGGAGCTTCGCCACTAAGTGTGTTAAGCCTTCTTTAGTTTTCAGCAAACAGCATGCAGTTTGCACACCAGATCTAGACTGGTCCCCCTTCCATAGATGGGGACTTGGAAGTTCAAGGGGTCAAGTGGTCTTTATTGAGGTTACACAGAGTGGATGAAAGAGCCGGGTTGAAGGACTGATTGCCGAGCCTGATGGAATCTTAACCTGCATGACCTTAGACCAAGGATCTTTGGGAATTTCAGTGACTGACCCTATTGTTTAAATGGAATATCAATGGATAAAATGAACAGAAAGGGAGCTTTCTTGTTGTTGACGTAATACTAGGGCCCAGAATTTCTCCCCACCTACTCAGTACCCCAAGGCAAGCTCTGAGGTACCTTTGGAACCTTGGGGAAACAGACTGATAAAGATTGGGGCAGTTGTTCTTTAAGGGGCTTGTCAGCTAAGACGTCCCAGAATTCTAACACTAAAACCCTCAAGGGAGAGGGGAGAGGTTGGAGAGCAGCTCTGGAGGCTAACAGGGAGGAGAGGGAACTGCAGTCACACACCACCATCACCACCACCCCCGTCCCCATTGCTGGAAATGGTATCAACTAAAACAGTAGGAACTCGAGACACTTCTGGAAGAGATCTGTAGAACCCCATCCCTGCTTTCCCCCATGCAGATGGACGATGATCTGTATAGGCGTGGAGGCTGGGTGGGTGGGCATCAGAAGCCCACGCCAAGCCCACCAAGTCAGAGACTTGAAGGCTCCTTTCGGGCCTGCCTAGGAGCCCCCTCGTCTGGTCTGAGAGCCATTGTTTCAACCCCTGATTTATGCAGCTTCTCTGTGCAAAGTGCGCATTAAGTTGCCAGCGAAGATTCAAAACTGTGAAATAATTGTGGTGGCGAAATTATTCACAAATCCATCCCAGCCCGGAGCATCAGGAAGGCGGTCAGATCTGCAGTGCGCACATGGCAACATAATGCAGGCTAAACAGATCAGCCTGTGATGTTCTGACAAGAGCAATTCCCCAGAGGCTGCTGGGTAACGCCAGGCCAATTACACACACGCCCCGGCCCGAGGGAGGGGAGGCACTTCCCCTCAGAGGTGACACACAGTGTCATCACACCTGGAGAGACATGTTACCACGACACCTGGAAGCAGGAAGCTGGGGCTATGGTGCTCTCCTTCCCAAAGGAGTCAGGCAGGTGGGTGATTGTTTGGGTGCAGAAGAGGTTTGGGTCCCAGTTCTGAAGCCAGGTAGTACTTCAGCGGCAGCACATCACTGAACCACGTTGGATTCACAGGGAAGGCCAGAGTGACCTTCAAATGGCAAAATGAGCCCAACACTCCCTCTGGGGGCGCTGACCCCACTTTGGCACAATCAGGTGCCAGGTGTGCTGTGATGAAGTTCCATTATGATCACTCCCCTGGCCCTCCTTGTCTTTCCTTGAGTAATTTTTCCTCCAGCCTCCGTTGCTTTCTTTAGCTCCTTCCCAAGGGGGCAGGTGTTCTTGACGGTCCCCACAACAGTCTGGGCTCTTGCTTCCTTTCCCTTCTATCAAGTGGAGCTGGCCCTGACAAGAGGGAGCATTTGCTGAGTGCGGTACCCTGAATTTAGTCACCGACTTCACGTCCCCTGTAAAGCAGTGGCTCTCCCATGTTAACCTTCATCCAGAGGGCTTATTTAAATGAAGATCACAGCCCCCACCCCAACCTCAGCCTCTGGAATTCAGGAAGTGGAACCCCAGAAGGTCGCATTGTTTGGGAGCCACCCTCTGAGAGGTGGTCTAATGAGTGATGAGTTGCCTGCTGACCACAAGTTCAGTGGTTCAAATCCACCTGTTCCTCCTCGGGGAAAAGAAGAGGCCGTCTGTTTGAGTAAAGATGTACAGCCTCAGACACACCAAGGGGCAGTTCTACTCTGTTCTGAGTCAGAATCCACTTGAAGGGGATGCAGTGTTTTTGTTTTATGGAGGGGGGGCGGGGCCAGTTCTTTGAAAACACTGATTTTTGAGAAATAAAGAGTAACTTGAGAGGCAGCTTTGGGCTTGTTGTGCAGCCAGAGTTCCTGAGTCCAAATCCCAGATCCTGTCGCTTCCTGACTACATGACCTTGGACAAGCTTAGCCTCTCCTTGCTTCCTTCCTTCCATCAATAAAATGATCACATTAATAGTCACTGGCACCGAGGGTACTTTCTGGGCTCCTAACCAGTAGGTGAGTTTGAAACCGCAGGCATCTCCTGGGAAGAAGGGCCAGGCTTCCTACTCCTGAAAAGGGCTGCAGTCTCAGAAACCCACAGGGATGGTTCTCCCCTGCCCGGAGGGCCCTTATGAGTCAGCATGGACATGGTGGCACTGGCTTGTTTATTATTTTAACTTCATTTATTGATCAGCTATTAAGAGCCAGGTACCAGTGATGTGAGAGGACGCTGGCCTGATGGCTGCCTCCTTGGTGATGTCGTTCCCAAATTCAGGAGAAAGACATCAGCCAGAACATTCGGTCTGTACTAGAGGGGACCGTGGACTGAGACCATGGGCCTACCCCCCTGGGCTAGCTGTTAGATCCGTAACCCCAGTCAGTGTGGATGTGATGCCACGTGGGCCTAGGGTTTTCTTTGTTATATCAATAAGACCGTGTTGGGGTAAGGTGTGTCTTAAACCTGAGGAGTCCTAAACTATACAGAGCAGATTAGACACAGAGAAGGAAGCATTCCCAATGGAGGGGAAGGTCCATGCCCTGCAGAGAGAGCCTAGCAATTGAGGAATGCTGGGCCCACAGAAATGGAGAGCTCTTTCTCCAGAAGTGCGCGTGAGAGAGAGAGAGAGAGAGAGAGAGGCAGTCACTGATCTGTGTCAATTTCAGCACTGGGAGTGTAGGGGTGGAATCTAGCCTGTCAATCTGGAGATAGCCAATGAAGCCTCTGTGTGGGCATGGCTTTCTCCTGAGAATTCTGGGAAGTCTCGCATTATTTCCTAATTGAAAGTGAGAGACTTGACTCAGTCTCTTGGAGACAGTCTACTGACAAGACAACACAGCAGCATGCTATAGACCCTGAGTCCTGGAGACTGGGGAAGCCAGAGGAGAAGCTCCTTGGGCTTACCCTGATGGAACCAGACCTTTGGGGCTGGAGAAACCATGTGGAGACTCTTGCCAGCACTGAGATCCTTGGGAAGCCACAGAGAGACCCCTGCCAGCCCTGAGATGCTTCTACAGCCAATGGATACTGCTGATGAACCCTGAGCCCTGGAAACGAGGAGTCATGGGGAGACCCCTGCCAGCACTGGGATGCTTCTACTATCGCTGGATACACAAGACTGCACCCACTGGCCTGTGATTGTTCTTGTACATGCTGCGTGAGGCAGAAAGAGATTTTATAGATTAGTACTGGGCATATGGGCTAATATCAGACTTATGACCTTGGACTGGACTGAGATGGGATGGTTTCTCAATATTCCGTTCCTCTTGTATATAAACCTTTCCCTTATATCCATATTCTTATTTATGAATTTGTTTTCATTCATCTAGACTTACAGAGAGAGAGAGAGAGAGAGAGAGAGAGAACATGAGAGAGAGATGCTTCTGCTCTGAACTCAGTCTTCCCACCTCCCCACACCGGTGGCTGCTTGTACCTTGGCTGTTTAAAGAACTGAAGGTCTGTTCCAGTAAGAAAACTGACTAGACAGCCCCCCTGCTCTGGAAGAGAGTTGTACTCCATCGGCACCTCACAACACCAACCGGAAGAAGCCAAAGTTGGTGGTTCAGCTACCCACTTGAGGTCTTTCCAAAATAGCAATACTGGAAAAAGGACACTGAGGATGGGTCAATGGATGAATCACTGATCGATGGTAGCTGAGCCGTGCAGAGGGCATTATGTGTTGTGTGGGCAGTGTCGGGGGCCTTCCTAGAGGAGGTGGCATGCGTGTTTGTGTTAAAATGAGGAGCTGCTGCTGCTGGCGTGTGGAGGAGGTCAGGTGCCTCCCTCGCAGTGACAGCAGCTTCCTTGGGCGTTCATGCCATGGCTGGAGCACACAGTGACGCAGGGGATGTTGGGACAGGGGATGTTGGGGGTTCTGTGGAAAGAGAGCCTGACTTTCAGTCTCAGGAAGACTGCAGCCAGAAACGCCCCAGCCCTGGGGCCATACTTTGTGGGAGGTGGGGAGGTGGAAGTGGAGTGGAGTGGGCAATTATGTGGCACCTGATTTGTGCCAAGCCCCTGACATGACTGGGTGCACCTGGGGGAGCAGCCGAAGGAGGGTGGTGGGTTGTAAAGGTCCTGAACACCACGCTCAGCCCCTGGCACATGCGTCTAAGGCTCAGGGCTCCTCAAGGGCCCCCACCCCAGCGTCCCCACTGAAGGGAGCAACGCTCAAAGCGAGCCATTCAGTGACATCAGTATTTGCGTCATAAAAATGCACCAGCATTTTGTATTCCATCCCCTAAGATCCTCACATCTGTTTGCACATGAAGAGGACAATACTTGCTCCTGAAAATTCAGATTTAAAAAGGTCCCCTGGGGGCCTCGGATCACCTTTGCCGAGGCTTCCCATGCTCTTCGGAGTGTGTCTGAAAGCTGGAGCCCCTCTCCTTCACAGGTGAGGAGAAGCCTGCCAGGGTTCCCGGAGGGTTGGCGGGGTGGCATCCCTCCTGGTTGCTGCGGGCAGGGGCAGACACCTTCCTTCTTTCTGGCTGTGGTCCCGCAGTGGCTCCTGCTCAGGCAGAGACTGCACATCCAGGGCGCTTCATGGAGAACTGGAGGCTCTCATGTTTTACAGGAAGCCCCTTTATGCGCCAATAAAAAACAGCGATGATCGCAGACGATGAAAAGCAGCGAGTGTCTCGGGCTGCTGCGTGTCTCAAAAGCGTGGGTCCATTTGCCTGGGGAAAGACAGTTGGAGAGGCCCCTGGTGGCAGAGTGGTTACACACTGGCCTGTGATAAGCAAGGCCGGCAGTTCGAAACCACCAGCCTCTCCTCAGGAAAAAGATGAGGCTTTTCATGGAAAGAACCAGGCCAGACAGAGCGCTGGGCATTTCACAATCACTGTCCGTGTGAGAGCCCGTGTGTACACAGCCCACCTTGGCTCTGCCAGTCGAGTACCTTCCTTTCTTCTTCGTGAAAGAAGACTTGGGCAAAAGCCCGGGAACCATGGCCGCCCGGGGCAAGCATTTCCATGACTGTTCCTTCTCCGCAAATTCCCCACTTCTGGAATGGACAAGACCCAGAGTTGGAGAGACCTTGAGAGCTATCAGCACAGATGGGAGTCTCTCGTGTTCTTAAAGAGAACGCTTCGGGTGGGGGTGGCTGCTGTGAGGGGTGAGACGGTAGAACCAGCGTGTGAATGCAGGGCCGCCATGTGTACAGGAAGCAGGCTGTGGGTGTTGGGTCCAGAGATTGAGCCGAGGCCAGAGTCAGGTGCTGGGCTGGGCTGGCAGGAACCTGGGCCGGCCACACCATGAAGCATGGTCCTCTTCCCAGCCCGTGCGCCCGGCTGGGTGCACAGAGAAAGGCCAAGGAGGAACATTGGATTCCATGAGGTACATCAAGCCCAGCAAAGGCACTCAGAGCCCACAAAGACAGCCTGGGCTTGAATCTTGGCTTTTTGATTTGCCACTTGAAGACTCCAGGGCCAGCGACTCTCCACTGAAGGGGTTTTGCCCCAAGGAGATAGTCAACACTGTGGAGACGTTCTTGGTTATCACCCCCAGAGAGAGGAGCGAGCTGCTGGCATCTTCTTGGTCCGGGGCAAGGATGCAGCTGGACAGACTTCCATGCAAAGGACAGCTCCCCCAGCAGAGTGGCTTGGTCCACATGGCCAAGAGTGAGGAGGCTGAGAAACAGACGCTGCCTTGGGCAGATGGCTGGGCGCTCTGTCTGTGAGGTGGGGATGACACGGCTGTTCTCAGAGGGCCGTTGGGAGGGGTGAACGAGCGACTGAATGCACATGAAGAACTCACCGCGTCCAGGGAGTTCCGACGCCAATCGACCCCACAAAGGAAAAAGAGGCCAGAAAGCGGATCGGCACGATGAGCTCAAACATGCCCACGATAGAGAGGCTGGCACCGCAGACCTAGCAGCATTCTGCTCTGTGTATATACCCAGACTCACCGGGGTCAACATCCACAGGACGGCACTGACCAACCATGACAACATCAAATGCTCAGACAGTGCCTGCCTCCCAGAAAGCTCTGTGACTGCACCACAGAAACAGCAGACAAGGTGGGCTATGGCAGAGGCCCGCTGAGCCTCCGGGAGAGCAGAGTTGCCCTGTCAGAGAGCCTACAGCAGGGCTGGAGATCAGGGTGAGAGTTCAGAGTGGAGAAAGCAGGATTAGAGGAAGTGGGTTGGGGGGGGGGGGCGGTGGCTGTTTGAGGATGTGTGGCCCCCGGGTGGGCAGACGGGGTGCAGCGCTTAGAAAGAACTCACCCTCCCCCATCCCTGGGGTGGTCCACTCCCACCTTCCTTGCCTACACTCCCCAGAGCCTCTCATCATACCTGCTCCCTAGCCATCCAGCCTTGCCATTCAAGAGTCGCCATGGACATCGGAAGGTGAGCTTTCAACCTCTGACACCAGACGGAGACAATGCAAGCTCTAAGTTCCAGGAGTCGTGCTGGCTCCTGTTGTAGGTTGAATTGTGTCCCTCAAAAAGACGCACCCACCTGGGGTGGCCTTTTGGGGGACAAGAGTCTTGTTAGCTGTCATGAAGAAAAGGAAGGACTTAAGAGGACACAACTCTGGATTAGGGATGGCTCTAAATCTGATAAAGAATACCCTTGAAAGAGATAGAAAAGAAATGGCACAGAGACCCACAGGATGGCCACAGGGAGATGGAGGCAGGATGGGAAGTTGTGTAGGTATAAAGCCAAGGTTGCCTACCGCATCTCCAAGCTAGGAGAGAGTCACATGGTCAAGATCCTCCCCCAGGGCCCCTAGAATAACCACCGCTGCTGACACCTGGATGCTGGCCAGCTGGCCTCTAGGGGAGCAGAGCATTTCTCTAGGGTAGTGATTCTAACCCTTCCTAACACTGCAACTTTTTCATACAGTTCCTTGTGTTGTGGTGCTCTCCCCCCCAAACCATACCATTATCTTCGTTGCTACTTCATCACTGTAATTTTGCTACTGTTATGAATCAGGGAACCCCTGTGAAAGGCTCATTGGACCCCCAAAGGGGCTGTGATCCACAGGTTGAGAACCGCTGCTGTAGGGCATGGCAGTCACAGGAAGCCAATATGTTCCCAGGACCGAAGACCTTGAAACCTCAGAAGGAGCAGCGGGGCTGGCCTGCAGCTCTGGGGTTGGCCCTGGCCCAAGGTCACCTTTCAGGGCCTAGGGCAGAGCTTTCAGTGCTGTATCCTCAGATAACTTCCCCCTTAACAGGGCCCTTTTCTTCCCTGACTCCCAGCATCTCCACTCTTGGCAAGATCAGACACTCCACCAGTTAACAAGGCCACTGGCCAGTTACGCAAAGGCCACGTAAACAACCGATTGTGTGGGAAGAAAAGACGGGGGAAGAGGAAAGATGAAGAACAGCCAAAGCTTTATTAATTGTCCCGGACTCCGTAGCAGTAGGAGTTGAAAAGAAAGTGGTTAGCTGTGGAAGGAAGAAATGGAAAACTTGGGGCCTTTCATGAATCTCTGAGCCTCTACATCAAACGCCCATTGTCAGGGCCGGTACAGAGGAGGCTGCAGTTGGCAACAGACATGCTAAGTGCCAAGAGGCTGGGGCCGTACAGGCCTGGGAGAGCACGGTTCAATATTGAAAGTGTTTTCTCCGCAGTCAGAGGTGCCCATTTCCAGTCCTTTTCAATTTGTACACTTTCCCTCCAATGACTCCTCGAGGGTAATTACAGTTCTTTTCACAAATGAAGTATGGAAGATGTGAAGAGAGGTGAGGCTGTCAATATTCTAGCAGGAATTCACAGTCTGGCTGTGGGAGACACAGAAAGCATTGATCCTTCTTCCTGGGGGGCTCAGAGCGTGAATGGATGGGGCCTGAGGAAGGCTGGCGGAGTTGGGGGGAGGCATCGCCTTTCAGATTCAGAATTCAGAAGGGTCCAGGAATCCGAGGATGGATAAAAGAGGTTGTTGTATAAGAGAGGTTTTTGTTGGTGTTGCTGTTGCTGCTATCATTGTTTCCCCCCACCCCCCCAGAAGCTGTGTGAAGACCCAAGGGGCTTGTATTTTTGTGTCTTTGTTCCTCGGGTGAGTGATCCGAGGGTCTAGCCGGAAGAAGCAGGAGGGGTGGCTTAGAGGTGCCTGCCCGCAGACAGGTACACGGGACACAGCTGCAGGAGACTGTGGGGTGGCTGCTGGGACGTCGACATCAAACAGAACTCCTCAGGCTGGCCCAAGAAGCTGAGATTTACAAGATGAAATGTCCTAAGCAGAAATGTGAAAAATCTGCCCTTGGGTCCCGAAGTCAACTGCTGGCTTACAGCAGCCCCCGCTGCATCGCTTTAGGGCTACGTGTGAGCAGTAAGCTTCGTATCAGTCACGGGTACCGACAAACCACAAACCCGCCAGAGAGCGTCCTGCCTGTGAGGATGGCAAAGGACCCACAATGTTATGTTCCATGTGGCACAGAAGGTCTCAATGGTGCCTGACAACAGTCCCCACCACCAACCCACGGACGATCCTGCCCCAGTCACACAAAGCTTTAACCATCACACTCCCTGATTCAAGACTCCCTTGAAGAGGGCATTGTGGTTGGTAAAGGAGAGGGTCAGTGAAGTGACCCACCAGGGAACTGAGGCATACCCACAGTCATGACGGTGATGCGAATCAGGCAGCATGTTGTTCTGTCCTATCCTGCTTGACTGTGAGCTAGCCTAGCCTCCATTCCAAGAGGAATGTGTCAGAAAGGGTTCTCTAAAGAAATAAAACCAGGACACTAGTAACTCTCTTTATATATTTATAGAGAGAAGGGTATATACGATAAAAAAGAAACAGTTAATTAATCTATAAAGCAGTACAAATAGCTCGGTGCAACTCACTTGTGTGAGACAGCTAGAAGACTGGCAGTACTTCGAGTCTTGAGGGCCGCTGAGTAGTCCTCTGTAGAGCAATCCAGGCTATCTGGTCACAGGCAGCAAACATCAAAGCAGGTCGCCAACAGTCTGCCAGATGACAGAGTCCAACAGTTCCCAGCTCAAG
>PVJH01016847.1:30644-49406 GCA_004026705.1 Nesogale talazaci | reverse complement strand
AAAAAAAGATTAATTTTATGGTAAATCCTTACAGATATCGCAACAATCCATATTTCAACTAGATCAAGGATGATTGTACAAATGCTACCATCACCAGTTTTGAAAATGGTCTTGTGGTGGTCATGTGCTTATGTTAATTTCATGATTGAGATGTAGGGGTGGAGTCTAGCCTGTTATTTTGGGGATAGCCATTGAGTAGCCAAAGAGGCCTCCTTGTGGGCATGGCTTTCTCCTGAGACTTCTGGGAGATGAGAAGCTATCTCCCCTGTTGTTGGGAGTTAGTCTCAGAGACAACGAACTATGGACAAGACAAGATGGCAGCATCCGAGGAGCTAGAGGAGCTGGAGGAGAAGCCGCATGGCCTTGCCCTGATGGAGCCAGACCTCTGAAGCTGTAGAAGCCACGTGGAGACCCCTGCCAGTGCTGAGTTGCTTCTACCACCAGTGGATGCTGTTGATGGACCCTGAGCCCTGGAAGTGAGGAATCATGAGGGGACCCCTGCCAGTGACAGGACTCTGCACCCACTGGCCTGTGTCTTCATGAGTCGGTAGGAGACTTCATAGACTGGTATCGGATATATGAGCTAATATTGGACTTGTGGCTTTGTACTGGACTGGGTTGGGATGCTTTCGTAATGTCCTATTCCTCATATATAAACCATACCCTTATATCCATATGTGTGTCAATGGATGTGTTTCTCTAGTCTACCCGGACTAACACAGGTTTTTCTTCTTGAACTCTTTGATATCAGCTCCCCTTCCTCCCCTCCCTTATGCCTAGGAACCCTAATTATTATTATTAGCTGTATCAAAACCACCCAAGGTATTTGTCCCCCTGCAATTCTGTTATTCGTTCTGTTCGAGTGGGGTTATACAGTCATCATTTGTAAATGTGGTGACCAGGGACCTTCGAATGGACATAAGTGGCTTGCATTGCTTGCGTATCGGAAAGCACGGGTCTCTCTCTCTTCAAAGTTTCTCCCTTCAGGTGATTCTTTTCCTCATCTCACCTAGTGGAGTCCACTCTGCCAATGGCCCCTGTCCCCTGAGCCCCCGCCCACTCCCAGAGGTCTCCATGCACACTTCCTTCCTCCCAAACATCTATCGCTGCCCAAGGGGAGGGGGAGGGGCCCAGGACAGGAGAGACCTAGGTGGATACATTGTGTTGTACAGAGCTCACGCAGAGCCAACCAGGGTATGAACCCCCATCACTCACAGGAGTCCCCTGCTTTCTTCTCTTCCCGACCCCTTCTCCCTCCCTCACCACCTTGCCTGGAATCTCCGCCCAGGTCAATCCTCACCTTGCTCAGAATAGGATACCCTTAGCTCCTCAATCAGGCCTCCGCTTGATGCCTTCATTTGGAGATATAGGGGATAAATAGCTCACTGGAGGCGGGACACAGTTTGGCCCCATGGGAGACATTCTTGCTGACAAGACACCTGGAGCTAAGCTAGTGCCCTGGAGCTAGAGGAGGCACGGGGAGACCCCTGCCAGCGCTGAGATGCTTCCACCGCCACTGGATCTGCAAGACTTCCCACCCACGGGCCTGTGACCTTCCTGCATTCAGAGTCATTGTATGTGGTGTGTGAGCCTGAAAAGGAATTTATAAGTTGGTATTGGACATATGGGCTAATATTGAACTTGTGGACTTGATCTGGACTGGGTTGGGATGTTCTCTCAATATTCAATTGCTCTTGTATAGGAAGTGCTTTCTTATTTGCATATGAGTGTCTATGAATTTGTTTCTCTGCTCTACCCGGACCCACACAGCTCCAGTAGACTCCACACTAAGAACATGTGATACAGAGTGATGGGAGATGCGCAGAGGCGAACTAAACAGCACCAGGCCGCCTGGTGCTTTGCCACACAGAGCCACACAGGGCTCAGAAAGCTGGTTCACCTACCTCTTACTCCACAGCGAGGACATTCGCAGGGCAAGCGGTGGAGATTCCTCAAATGGCCTCTCCCAGAGCAGAAGAATCCAGTCTCTCAGTTCAGATGACTCTATCCCAAGGCTGAGGGGCACTGTCCCCTGCAGGCCTGAAACAGTCTCAGACTGGCCCTCAGAGGCTTCCCTGGGGCACCAGTCTAGAAAGAAAACCAACCTGCAGGCAGTGTCAGGAAAGACACCTTGACTCCAGTTGTTTTGTTTTATTTGACTGCATGGTTCTAAATGGTTTTGTTATTGGTTTTGATTTTTTTTTCCCCATTGGGATCATCCCTATATGCTTTGAAAGTAACCCTGTGAGCTATCTGTGAGCAATCATTATCCCCCATGTGATTCGATGGAGCGGAGGACCAGACTGTCCCTGGAGTCATTCAAAAGGCACCGAGTCCCTTCCGCCCCCCTCCGGCCACTCCTGAAACTGCAGGGGAAAGTCTCAACTGCTGGCCTGAAAGGGCCAGTGTCTGCAGAAAGACGGACAAACTTCTGAACATGCCCAGGGCTCACCTGGGAAGGCACCCTCAGGACCCAGAAGTGGCAGCAGGATCCAAAAGGTGGCTCCGTGAGCGCCGGGAGGCAGCCACTTCAACCCGCCCCCTCCTACCTGCCTTCCTTGCCTTTCCAAGTCCCCCTGCCTTACTTCCAATAAGATTGATGGGGCCTTAAAGAGATACCTAGACAAAATAACGCCTAGTCAGCGGCCGTCGACCAGTTCTTGGCAATTTCCTTAGGACATTCCCAGGTTTAAACACCTTCCATGTGAGGCAAGGGGACTGCTGGGCACCCCCTCTTCTCCCCTGACACAGCACGAGGTGTAAAGCTCTTGGTAGAAGAGGACGATCAGTTGGTGTTACCCAGCAGCCCCAACAGAGCAAGATGCCTCTTGGTCTCCAGGTAGGGGATTTTGCTTCGTGATTGAAATCTTCAACACTCTCTGGCAGGATGGCTCCTAGCTCCAGACACTTAACAGATCTTAAGATAAGTCCCAGCTGGTTCTGCCACCGCTCTGGAAGACAGGTGCTTTGAGCACCCACAGGGGAAGATTGCTCTGAGCAGACCCAGAAAGTCTCCTCCCTCGGTTGGCAGGCGGGATGGACACATGCCATCTTTAATTTAATCTAATTTCAATGCATTTAGATTTAAATAACCACAACTCTTTGGGACAGTCCAGCTGTACACAGAAAAAACGAACCTGGAATGAAAGAAGAGGCTGAGGACTTGGGGCCATAAAATATCACATTTGAGGGGAAGGAAGAAAGAAAAGAACCTCATGAAAATACATGTTTTGTTTTGTTTTGTTTTTTGGCATCACTGCCCTGGTGGGAGTAGGAAGCCCAACCTTGCTCCTGGAGGACTGCTGCTGGATTTGAACCATCAACCCTGTGGGCTGCAGTTCCACACACAAGCACTGGGCCACCAGGGTTCAGCCGAAGATGCATGTTTAAAATATATTTTCTATAAGTTTTATCTCTACTATGTTTTCTGTGTGCTTTGCCTATATAGTGTACGTGTTGAACCTGGTGGACTAGAGAAACAAATCCAGTGGCACTCATGTATGTGTAAGGGAGATTTTTATATCAAGAAGTAATGATACATCAAGGAGACTCAAGATCAAGTCCACAAGTCGCATACCAGTCCATAAGTCCCTCTTCAGACTCACACAGCCACATGCAAGAATGCCGCCTTCAGGAAGATCACCTGCCCGTGGGTGTAAAGTCCTATGGTTCCAAGGGCAGTAACAGCATCACAGGTCTCTGGCTGCTCCCACTGTGATTCTTCAATGGGAAGGTGAAGGCAGAGAGAAAGGTTTCCAGGACCCTCCCTATAAGGAGGTCACGCCCACAAGGAGACGTCCTAAGGCTAGACTCTACCCCTACATTCAAGTGTATCAATTGACAGGAAATTATGTCACTACCACCGTGTTTTTAATAAATATGCTTCCCGTATAATGTATTTTATGTATATGCCATGTTTTATTTCTAGCATGATTTCTATATGTGTTGTATATGTTTCTATAGGATGCACAGCATAGTGTGTATATATATTATGTTTTATGTGTTATATGTTTTGTGTTTTCTAGATAATGTGCTTTCTATATAATGTTTCATTTCTGATATGCTTTCCATACAATGTGTTCTGTATCCAATACATTTGTGTGATACAAAATAGAATCTATAGACAAGGATAAGCTAGCACACCTGCATATGTAATAACAGCAGGCATTTTCATAGCCTAGGTTCTGTGCTAGACACTCTCATAACACCTTCATATTAGCTCCCCGCTCAGTCCTCGGGCTGCTCCTGAAGCAGGTGTTTTCCCCATCTGCCCAAAAGGAGCGCTGGGGAGGCCCAGGAGCGCTGCACCACCACTGGCACGGCATGCTGTGTGCTGTGCCCCCTGTCCCTCCTTGGGGAATGGAGAGGGGCAGAACTAAGAGAGGAAGCAAGCAAAGGGAGGGGTACCGGAGAAGTGGCCGGGTGCCCACCCCCCAGGCTGACTGTGCAGGACTGACGTGACTCATTGGAAAAAGTGAGTAGCAAAGACAGGCACCCACCACTAGTGCATCAGTCTTTGGGGACAGAAATAAGACTCCATTCTGTCAGTTCCCAGACCGCACCTGCATACTCCAGGGCTCCCCGCTAGGACAGACTGCCTCCCCCAGAGAATCTCCTGTGGGTGTTTCCCGGGAGCCCGCCACCCGGGTTTAAAGTTAGGGTTAGAATCTCCTGGATTCCAGACATATTCCTCTTTGCTCCATTATGTAACACCAGTCTAATTTCTTCTTGATAATCTGGGTCAATCATACCACTAAGTACAGTGACACCCTTCCTGATCTGTTGATCCAAAGGCCTGAGAAGCCCAAAGTGGCCATGGGGCATTCTCAGCTGCCAGTGGAATCTGTGCTATGTTTCCAAATGGGAGAGTTCCTTCCTTCAGGACCAGAATCTCCAGTGCCGAAGAACATAGGGTTGCTGGGACAGGAAGCAAAATTGTCGCATGGGTGAATAGGAGTAATAGTGAGTGGTGCCACGCCAGTTTCCACCCCTTGGTTCCTGGACCCATGAATCCTGGCTATTGGAGACACAGCACCATATATTGGCCTCTGGTTTAATGCATATACAGCTTCCTGTAGAACACTGCCCCAGCCCCGCAAGTTGTTGCCACGTAGTTTGCGTCGCAGTTGTGTCTTCAGGAGCCCATTCCATCGTTCTATCAAGCCAGCTGCTTCAGGATGATGAGGAACATGATATGACCAGTGGATCCCATAGGCCGACCCAGTGCTACCATGCCCTGTGATAAAAGTTAATGGTAAATTACAGCAACCCCCATCTCGACAGGACATCTAAGGACCTAGACCCCTCAGGAAGGGAGGTCTGAGTCACCCTACCAGGCAAAAAACCACAACCAACTGAAGTGATTGCTGAGGGCAAAGAGAAAACAGAATGGATAGTAGAAAAAGGTAGTTACAACCACGTGATCAATTGCAGAAGTGAGGCTTGTGATCGTTCATGTATTTTCTGTTTGAGCTTATTGAATCTTTTCTTTGCCCATGTATGATACATCCACTACAATTGGACTCAGTGTGTTCTCACTTATATGTATGATAGGGCTGAGCCCCAGTGGCGTAGTGGTTGTGTGAGGGATTGCAGCCCATTGGGACGGAGGTTCAATTCCAGCAGTGGGGCTGGGCCTCCTACTCCCACCACCGGAGAGCAGTGATGCCAAAAAAAAAAAAACTTGTATGTATGATAGATGCTTGATGTTAAGTATAAGTTTGATTTCATTGATGTCTGAAAATTTTATATGGGTAAAGAATTGTGTACAGGTGCCACGTTGGCAAGGGGTGGATTGTGATGGGCAGGTTTGTTATGCCAACATGGCCACAGAAGATTGGTAGGTCTGTTGTGACAGCACAGCCAATGAACGCACGGGATGAATTGAAGGGCAGAGATAGGAAGGGCTCATTGAGTCCTGCCCGTTCTCTCTTGCTTTTGGATCTTCAGACCAGCAGGCTGCCTCATTCTTACTGTGCCTTGATCTCCAAGCAGTACTACCCGTGGGACACCTAATCGTGGACTGTGGAGCTGTGAGTTGAGGTTCCTTCAAGCCCTACTTCGCCATGCTCTTGGGATATACATTTTTTGAGCTGAGGACTGTTGGACTCTGTCATCTGGCTGACTGTTGGTGACCTGCTCTGCTGTTTGCTGCCTTTGACCAGATAGCCTGGATTGCTCTACAGAGGACTGCTCAGCGGCCCTCAAGACTTGAAGGACTGCCAGTCTTCTAGCTGTCTCACGCAAGTGAGTTGCACCGAGCAATTTGTACTGCTTGATAGATTAGTTAACTGTTTCTTTCTTATCTTACATAACCCTCTCTGACACCGTACATTAAGTCTATAGACAAGGATAAGCTAGCACACCTGCATATGTAATAATAGCAGGCATTTTCATAGCCTAGGCTCTGTGCTAGACACTCTCATAACACCTTCATATTAGCTCCCCGCTCAGTCCTCGGGCTGCTCCTGAAGCAGGGGTTTTCCCCATCTGCCCAGAGGAGCGCTGGGGAGGCCCAGGAGCGCTGCACCACCACTGGCACGGCATGCTGTGTGCTGTGCCCCCTGCCCCTCCTTGGGGAATGGAGAGGGGCAGAACTAAGAGAGGAAGCAAGCAGAGGGAGGGGTACCGGAGAAGTGGCCGGGTGCCCACCCCCCAGGCTGACTGTGCAGGACTGACGTGACTCATTGGAAAAAGTGAGTAGCGAAGACAGGCACCCACCACTAGTGCATCAGTCTTTGGGGGCAGAAACAAGACTCCATTCTGCCAGTTCCCAGACCGCACCTGCATACTCCAGGGCTCCCCGCTAGGACAGACTGCCTCCCCCAGAGAGTCTCCTGTGGGTGTTTCCTGGGAGTCTCCCCCGCTCCTTCTGGACCTCCCGATGTCTTTTCTTGAGCCTGTTAGGAGTGACCCCCTCCTTACCCTGTGCCGGGACACCGTTCATGACTCCAGGCTCAGAAATAGCCCAGTAGTCAGCGTCCCTGGGCAGGCCCTCCCCCCACCCCCCATTCCCAGAAGGTCTGGGCTCTGACTCAGAAGGGGCGAGTCTGACTTGTAAACAAGGACCCGCTGGTCAGTCATTCTGAGGAATTCTTTGTGAAATCCGGGGCCTCCAAAACAGTTTAAAAAGAAAAGGGGAAAAAAAACCAACCTCACTGTCATCCAGATCTCAATGACTCACAGTCACTAGGCAAAGGAAAACAGACCTGAGGGTTTCTGAGACCGTAAATCTCTTTTTGCTTCATTTTGGGTTTTTTTTTTTTAAGGGGAGGCTCTTAGAGCACCTATCACAGTCCATCTATCGTGTCAAGCATATCTGTACATAGGTTGTCAGCCTCATTTTCCAAACATTTTCTTTCTCTTGAGCCCTAGGCATCAGCTTATTCTCCCCCCCTTCCCCATCCCTCATGAACCCTTGTAATTTTTGTTTGTTTGTTTGTTTTTTGGGGGGGGCATCACTGCTCTCCGGTGGTGGGAGTAGGAGGCCCAGCCCCACTGCTGGAATTGAACCTCCATCCCAGTGGGCTGCAGTCCCGCACACAACCACTACGCCACCGGGGCTCAGCCCTGAACCCTTGTAATTTATACATTATTATTAGTAGTATTTTCATGTCACACACTGTGAAGGGGTCACTGTTTCCCTTCACCCACTTTTCTGTTATTCATCCCCCTGGGAGGAGGTTATATGTATCATTGCGATCAGTGTCTCATGTCTCCCCCTTACACTCCTGGTATTGATACTCTCACTATTGGTCCTGAGGGGTTTATCTGTCCTGGATTCCCTGTGTTTCCAGCTCTTATATGTACCCATGTACAAGTTCTGATCTACCCAGATTTGTAAGGCAGAATTAAGGTCAAGATGGGGGGAGGGTAAGCATTAACCCGATAATGCCAAGTGCGACATTTTTGTAACATTTATGGACAAATGTGACGACAATGGATGAATGTGACAATTTGGTTACATTTTTTAAGTGTAAATTTTATATTTTTAAAATATAATTTGGTTGTTATATATATTTATTGATAACTATGAAAGTAAAGAATAAAAACAAAAAATTTCCTGAAATAAAAAATTCCAGCATTTTAAAGAACTGGAGCAAAATTGTATGTTTCATGGATGCTAAACTACACCCTGGTTCACGTCTTCCTGTGACCCTTCTGTAGGGGGATGTGCAATTGTCTACAGAAGGGCTTTGGGTCTCCACTCCACTCTTCCCCTCTTTCACATTGATATGATTTTTTGTCTGGGGTCTTTGATGCCTGACACCTGAGCTCATCGACGCCTCGTGACCGCACAGGCTGGTGTGCTTCTTCCACGTGGGCTCTGTTGCTTCCCGTAAATCTTTACAGGAGCAGAAAAGCCTCACCTTTCGCCTGAGAAGCAGTTGGTGGATTTGAACCGCTGACCTTGTGGTTGGCGGTCCAACATGTAATGCCACCAGGACTCTGAACCCTGGTAACTCTCCTGTTTTTCACCAAGGGGCAGCGTCACACCAAGGTGGTGCGGACCCTGCTGTCTGATGGCAGCAACTCTGACTCCCAGTGACTGTGTGTGTGTGTGTGTGTGTGTGTGTGTGTAGAACTCTGCCCCCACAGGCTTCTCTGAAGTTGATTGCCAGGCCTTTCCTCTGAGGCACCCCTGGGTGGACAGGAGTAGCTGGGCATGGTAACCCTGTGCCCCACGAAGGGACCCCGTAATGATAAGAGAAAGGGACCCTTTGAGTGCAGGGAGCAGAGCTTTACTCTCAGAAGCACTAAGACCAGGAATAGACCCGGGAGGGGGGTGGCCCTGCCCTGAAGGGGCTTCCAGTCTGCCAGCAGCACAGGTCATTGACCGGAGATCACTCAGGGGTCAGATACCCTCTCATTGTTCACCCCTCAAAATAGCTCAGGTGACCCCCACCCAGTACGCAGCTGAGTCACTAGCTCCAAACCAGGACTCAGACCCGGGATGAATGAAGCTCTCCTGGGCCCCCTCCCCTCCCCCACCTAGAGGCCATGTAAGTGATTCCCTGGATGGAAGAGCGATTTCCACAAGCCCTAAAAATAACTGAGCCACTTCATTCTCTGAACTTAACCTCCCCGGCCCACCCCCACAGCCAACACGATAAAGGCAGCTGCCCCAGGCTGGCAGGGGACAGAGACCCAGACGGAGGAGTCAGGGCAGCGACCAGGCAGCTGACCTGACCAGCAGAGCGGGGACGCCGAGAGGAAGGACAGACCCCCACAGCCCACACCTGCCACAGACCCAGAGCTGTAAGTCCCTGTCCAGTGGCCCAGCCATGGCAGGTGGCCCTCCAGGCTGCCATCCACCCCCGCCCCCCACAAGGGTAGTGTGAGGGGCAGTGGCTGGAGGGGGAAGAAGAGGTGGAGGGAGGTGTCGCTGGGTCTGTGAGTGGAGCGGTCTCTGGACCGAAGAATCCACAGAGCACAGTCAGTGTGTGTGACCTCACCCTGGGAGAACTCAGAGGCCAGCAGAGTGGACAAGCCATTGACCATCTGCCTAGACATGATCCAGATCTTCTCAGGAGGAGCTGGCCGGGACTACAACTTTAAAAACACAAATCTAGAACCCTTCGGGCTCTAGGGTCACCCTCCCCCAAGGGAATCCCAGGGAGGAAAGAGGGGTGGATGTAGGGGGCAGCCCAGAGAGGGATGGGCAGGATAGGCAGGCCTGATTGACTTTGGCAGGATAACTACACACATGCTCGCACACACACACACAGCTGTTGGGGGCACAAGTCTTGGTATAGGTGGCCCTGAAATGTCTGCCTCAAACTGGCCTGAGCCCAGCCCCGAGTGCCCCTGACCTGGGACCTGGGCTGGGGGGTGATGAGGTACGGTGGGAAAACCATTAGCCAGACCTGGGGTTCATATCGGGAGTTCAGATCTGAGTCTGCAGAGATAGACCAGGAAGGAAATGTCTGAAGCAAAAGCAGGATCACTCTGGGAGGCTGGCCCTGCCCTGGGAAGCTAGAATTCTGCCTGCGACTTCTGTGGGAAATCAGGTGGGACTTCTGCAGTGTGTGCTCTAGGGCCAGGTGGGGATGGAGGGACGGGTGGAATGCAGGCCTCTGGGGCCGGCTCCAGGCTTTTCACGATGTCTTGCTCCGTCCTTGGGTGGATCCGTTTCCCTCTCTGGGCCTCAGTGCCCTCCCCACACCCGCCTTGTGTGAACAACAGGCAGTTGGGTGACCCTGAAGAGTCCCTGGGTCTGACACTGCTGGCATCTCAGATTCTCGCCCTTCGTGGGCACAGCAGAGACTGGAGATTCCTGGAGGTGGGGTGGAGTCTGTGGCAGCATGAGCCATCTGCAGAGTCCACAGTAGTACTGACGGGCAGGAGAGAGGCCAGTTGGCATTTAGCATAGGGTCCTCACAGGAATATGCGCCCCTGGGGGAGTGGTCTGAGCCCGGAGCGGGCGGCTGTTGCCTGTCTAGAAACTCCAGGTTCGGGGGTGGAGGGCAGGGGAGTTTCTGATGTCTTTCAGAGGACCTCAGAAGGTGGGGTGGGACTTGCGGTCCCCTCTCCCTCCTGAGCTGTCCACGAGCAGGAAGTCCTGTCTCCACCTGCTTCCGATGTCCCTGCTTCTGCTACGCCAAACCCCCTAAGCCAAGATCCACTTCCAGGGCTGGGACTGGCACCAGCACAGGAAACAGGACCTAGTGTGGGGCCAGGGCCCAGGAAAGGCTGGGGTAGAGAAGACGATGGGTACCCAACGTCCCTGGGCCCCCACTGGCTGCCAGGATCTGGGCTATATTTAGCACCCATGCAGAGCAGGGCAGGGGTCAGAAGCCAACGGGGCCCAGCATGCTTCTCATTCCTTCCCTGATGGCCCCTGGAGGCTTTTCATACACCTGTCACAAGGCAGATAAGACACACAAGACAGAGACCAGAGCAGAACTTGAGGGTAGCAGGGCCTGGAGGGGTCAGGGGCAGAGCCAGGAAAGACCATGCCCCTGGTGTTGTGAGGAAGGAGGAAGAAAAGGGACAAGGAGCCTGTCTGGGGGGCATAAGGGACAATGAAGTGTCAGTCTTGATGAGCCCTGGGTACACAAGGGAGGAGGAGCAAGGGGCAGGCCTGTCTCTGTCCCCTGGCCCCACACCTTCCCACCTAGGGGCCACCCTCGCTTTCGGCTGAGGGGCTTTATATCCAGGAGGAAAAATTCCCCTTTCTACCCTCTTCTTTCTCTGGTCCAAGCCCTACATGAGGTCTGAAAACTCCAAGCCTGCACTGCCCACCACTCCTCCACCAAGCCCTTTTCTGGGCCTCAATTTCTTCTTCTTTTGTCATGAGAGGCTAGACCAGAAGGCCCGAGGGTCCGACCTTCTGAGTCCTGGGATCAGGAATTCAGAAAATGGCTTGGCCTGACCAGGATACAGCCCATGACCAGCTCCCCCTTCCAGAACCTCCATACCATGATGGTTTCCTCCAGAACCTGGGGAAGCCTGCTGGTGCCCACCTTGCCTTCTGGGCCTGGGAAAAGGCCAGGGAGTGAGTTTGAGAGGTACCCTGGTATCAAGGTCCCCCGCTGAGGTCACCAGGGCGCCCTCTTGTGTTCTGAAAAGGAGTGCCATCTCTAAGGGAAATGGTTGACCAGTTGAGGGTGACTTCCACCCCTCCCCACTTAGGGCAAACAGTTCACGCACTGGGCTGCTGTCTGCCTAGAGCAGGGACCCTCAAACAGTGGCCCATGGGCCACATGCGGCCCACCAAGGACACTTATCCAGCCCTCCAGGTGTTTTTGTCTCCTTGCTGTCCTGCTTAGCAGCCGACTCATCCAGGGCCACACAGTGAATTTGTTCATAATTGCGTGTGTGTTTGTATGTGTGTGTTTTTCTTATTGGGGGGGGGGAGCATCACTGCCTCTGGTGGTCGTGGGTGCCACCCAGCCCTGCTCCTGAGAGCCGCCGCTGGATTTGAACCGCCACGCCTGCGAGCCACAGTCCCACACTCAACCATTTACGCCACCCGGGCTCAGCCTGAGTGTTTTTTTTTTAACTATAATCCGGTCTTCCAACGGTCTGAGGGACAGTGAACTGGCCCCCTATTTTAAAAGTTTGAGTACCCTTGGTCTAGAGCAACCTGGGTAGACAGACCTGGCTGTGTACTTGCAGAAATCACGTTGACTCTGACACACAGACATTGCCAGGAGTTGTCATTCTCACACACACACACACACACACACACACACACACACGCGCGCGCGCGCGCGCCCAAGTGTCTGCCTCCCTCCTCCCTCCCCCTGGCTGGGATGGGCTAAGTCCACACTTCCCCAGGCCACTCACCTGTGTGCCCTGGGGGGTGGAACTGACTTTGGAAAGGAACCAGGCTGGGGCCTGGGCAGCCTGCCCACTGGCTCAGGCAGTGCTGTGGAGGCCGGGGAGCAGCAGCACCACCAGAACACCACTAGTGTTCTGCTTTCTCCCCAGCCACCCAAGTGACACTGGAGAAGCAGGGACCCACCATGACATCCTAAGTGCAGGGCATGTCACTGGCCCAGGCAGATAGCAAAAGGGAGTCCAGGCCAGCCGGTGTCCTGTCTGTCCAGGTCATTGAAGGGTCGCTGCACCTTGCCGTGGATCCCAGCCACCAGCACCCACCGGCCTGAGCTCCCCCACCCCGTCCTCACTTCCACCCCTTCTCCCCTGCAGGATGACCGACGCCCAGACCCAGGTGGCCCCCACACCCATCGTCCCCATGGCGACCACACAGGACCTGCCCCTGCCGCCCCCACCGACCCTGGAGGACCTGCCGACGCCCCCGTGCAAGGAGTCCTTCTCCAAGTTCCACCAGCAGCGGCAGGCCAGCGAGCTCCGCCGCCTCTACCGGCACATCCACCCCGAGCTCCGCAAGAACTTAGCGGAGGCCGTGGCGGAGGACCTGGCCGAGGCGCTGGGCTCCGAGGAGCCCACCGAGGGAGACGTCCAGTGCATGCGCTGGATCTTTGAGAACTGGCGGCTGGACGCCATTGGGGACCGTGAGAAGCCAGCTGCCAGGGAGCCCGCGCAGGGCGGTGACGTCCAGGCCACCTCCAGGAAGTTTGAAGAAGGCGCCTTCGCCAGCAGCTTGGACGCGGAGCCCGCGGGTCCCCCGGCCCCAGGAGGGGATGTGCGCGCAGCCCGCTCGCGGTTTGAGACGGAGACGCCCGACGAGCCCCGGGAGGCCGCAGCAGCGAGGGAGCCTGCAGCCTGCAGCGGAGACGTGCGGGGCACCAGGATGCTCTTCGAGACGCGGCCTCTGGACCGCCTGGGCTCCCGGCCCTCGGCGCAAGAGCAGAGCCCGCTGGAGCTGCGCTCCGAGATCCAGGAGCTGAAAGGCGACGTGAAGAAGACGGTGAAGCTGTTCCAGACCGAGCCGCTCTGCGCCATCCGGGACTCCGAGGGCGCCATCCACGAGGTGCAGGCTGCGTGCCGCGAGGAGATCCACAGCCACGCCGTCCGGACCGCCCGCTGGCTCTTCGAGACCCGGCCGCTGGACGCCATCAACCGCGACCCCAGCCAGGTGCGCGTGATCCGGGGCATCTCCCTGGAGGAGGAGGCCCGGCCTGACGTCAGCGCGACTCGCTGGATCTTTGAGACGCAGCCGCTGGACGCCATCCGGGAAATCGTCGTGGACGAGAAGGAGTTCCAGCCCTCCCCAGACCTTCTGCCCCCTGGCCCGGATGTCCAGCAGCAGCGGCATCTGTTTGAGACCCGACCTTTAGATACCCTGAGGGGGGAGGAGGAGGCTGGAGGGGAGGCCCCCCCACCCAAAGAGGAGGTGCTCCCAGGCAATGTCCGCTCCACCCTGTGGCTGTTTGAGACCAAGCCCCTGGACTCCCCCAGAGGCCAGGTCCAAGTGGGTCATCTGCAGCGGGTGGGGGCCTCGGAAGGCGAGGGGCTAGTGTCCAGTGCTGAACCCTCCCCAGTGTCCCTCCCTCAGAGTGCCCCCGAGAATGAGGTCCTGAAGGGAGATGTGAAGACCTTCAAGAATCTTTTTGAGACCCTGCCATTGGACAGCATCGGGCAGGAGGGGCCTGCGGCCGATGGGAGCATGAGGAAAGAATCTGCTTCCTCTGGGGGTCCCCAAGGCACAGGGTCCCCGGTGTACGCCATGCAGGATGGCAAGGGCCACCTGCATGCCCTGACTTCCGTCAGCAGGGAGCAGGTGGTCGGGGGCGACGTGAAGGGCTACCGGTGGATGTTCGAGACACGGCCTCTGGACCAGCTGGGCAGCCACCCCAGCACCGTGGACGTGGTGCGGGGCATCACCCAGCAGGACGTGGTGGCTGGGGACGTGGGCACCACACGGTGGCTCTTTGAGACCCAGCCCCTGGAGGTGATCCACCAGCGGGAGCAGCGGGAGCGGCAGGAAGAAGAGGGCAAAGGTCAGGAGGCCGCCCAGGCCGAGGCCTCCCCGAAGGGCGACGTGCGAACCATGCGGTGGCTGTTCGAGACTCGCTCCATGAGCGAGCTGGCCGGGAAGCAAGAGGAGCAAGGCCCCGATCCCACAGCCAAGCCCGAGGTCCGGTCCTGCACCTGGATGTTTGAGCCCCAGGCCCGAGACAAGCCAGAGGGCTCCAGAGAGCAGCACTTACGGGTCGGACAGGTTCCCGCTGGGGACAGACAGACCGATGGACATGTCTTTGAGACCGAGCCTCTGCAGGCCTCCGGTGGTCCCTGCCGCAGAGGGCCTGTGCGGTACTGCAGCCGCGTGGACATCCCTTCGGGGCAGGTGTCTCGTCAGAAGGAGGTTTTCCGGGCCCTGGAGGCAGGCCAGAAGGAAGAGCCGGAGGCCAGGGCAGCCCCTGGACCCATCTCTGGGGGTGCTGTGCACAAGTTCACTTGGCTCTTTGAGAACTGCCCCATGGGCTCCCTTGCAGCAGAGAGCATCCGAGGGGGGGGCCTCCAGGAAGAGCAGCCCGTGGGCCCCTCGGACAGTGAGGTGCTGGAAAAGCAGGAGACGGCCGCCGAGGGGACCCTGAAGGCGCTGCAGGCCACGCCAGGCATCCTGCACCACGGGGGCATCCTGATGGAGGCCAGAGGGCCGGGGGAACTCTGTCTGGCCAAATATGTGCTTCCCGGCCCCGGGCAGGGTCTCCCCCAGGTGCGGAAAGAGGAGATCGTGTTTGGGGAGCTCCCCAGGATCGTTCGACAAGTGCTGCGGAGGCCGGATGTGGACCCACAGGGCCTGCTCGTCCAGGAGGGCCCCGCCGGCCGGCTCCGGCTCACGCCTCTGAGGCTGTCGGCCCCAGGCGGCACTGTAGGCTTGGAGGACCTGGACCCTGAGCTCCAGCAGGTGCTGGCGTGTAGCCTCACCGCCTCGGTGGTGAGGACCGGGCTGGTGATGCAGGAGACGGAGCAAGGCCTGGTGGCCCTGACAGCCTACTCCCTGCAGCCGCGGCCCGCCAGCAGGGCCCCCGAGAGGAGCAGCGTGCAGCTGCTGGCCAGCTGCATAGACAAAGGGGACCTGAGCGGCCTGCACAGTCTGCGGTGGGAGCCACCGGCTGACCCAAGTCCAGTGCCAGGCAGCGAGGGAGCCCAGAGGCTGCCCCTGGCGGACAGCATCATCCATGTGCCTCCCCTAGACCCCAACCTGGGGATGGGGCTGCTGCCAGGCCCGGGGGGCCCCGCCTGCCCCCCACCGCCAGTGACAAAGGTGACCCCCCTGCGAGGGGCTGTCGCAACCCCAGTGGGAAGGCAGGGAGTGGAAAGGAAAGAAGAGAGTCGTGCCGGGCAAGAGGTGATGGCGGCAGCAACCCTGGGCAAGCCCGAAGGAGGTGTGTCTGCCGCCCAGGGCTCTGGGGCCCCGGATCTGCAGGCCGCCATGCAGAGTCTGCGAATGGCAACAGCTGAGGCCCAGAGCCTGCACCAGCACGTTCTGAACAAGCCCAAGCGGGGCCCGGGCCCAGCGGCCACCTCTACGCCCTTCCAGAATGGCCTTCCGCAAGTGCCCGCCCAGATCCCTGAGGCTGCCCACGGCAACCCCAGGCCTGGGGCTGGAAGTGACCCCAGCATCCCAGCAGCCCCCAGAAAGGTCAGTGGGGACAAGAACACACTCCCCGGAGGGCTGTCTGGGGGGTGGGGGTCTGTTCAAAATGGCATCTACACTGCTCACCCAGTGAAGACCTTTGACCTGACCAGGGGGGTCCAGCTTCCTGAGTGGAAACCCCAGCCACAGGACAAAGAGATTGCCCTCCCCACTCAGGCACCAGGCCCACTCAGAGCCAGCCTGGGCCAGAGCGTTAGGGCAGGGAGGGAAGTGTCCGGGGTAGGCATGCAGAACGCTGATGGCTGTCTAGGGAAGGCATCAGCAGAAGTTGGCCCAGGGACCCACCAGACTGGAGAGAGCACCTTGCAGGTGGCCCCTGGAGCCCCCGACTCTCTGGCCTCTCGGCCTCAGGCTGCAGGTGCCAGCCTGCACTCCTGTAATACCTCTGTTCCTCCTCCTCCCCCTCCTCCTCACCCAGTTGCTGTGACAGCCGGATCCCACCACAGAGAGGACTCCATGCAGCAAGCCTTCAAGCCCTTCCAAGACCCCCTTCTCCACCCCCACGGCAGCCCCGTTGGCCAGAGAATGCCTGAGGGGTCCCAGACAAAGACCCTGAGCCGGGAGCCCATTGTAGCCCCCAGGAAAAAGCCCCAGCTGCCGCCCAAACCTGCCCACCTCTCCCTCATCCAGCCACCTCAGAGGCTACCCAAGCCCCCATCTCCGTCTCCCAGATCCTTCCCGGAGGCTGGGCTAGGGGCACAGCAACCAGGTGAGAGAGATGCTGCCACCACTGTCGCCACCCAGAAGACCCAGGTCCCCTCCGCTGCAGGGCAGCCCGGCTCCCAACATGGCCTCAGCTCCGTGGGCCCCACGCCCAGCAAAAGTCAACCTGGAGGCAGCAACGTCCATCACCCCGAGCTCCCCAAAATCAAAGCTCCCAACAAGGACCCCACCTTGCCATGGCACAGGCCGGGGCACCCAGGAGGGAGCCCTCAAGAATGTATCTGGCCGGTGGTTCCTGAGAGCCCAGAAACTCTGCGGGGAAGCCGACAAGAGTTCCAGGGCCCAGAGAAGGAGGCCAGCAGCAGTGCAGGTGCTCAGGCACTGTGGGGACTCTGGGGGGCTGTGCCCCGGAGTAGAGGGGCTGCCGCTCAAGGGCCTGCCACTGCCAGAGGGCCCGAGGCCTCTGTGGAACAGGCCTTTGGGGAGCTGAGTCGGGTTAGCACGGAGGTTGCCCGCCTGAAGGAACAGACCCTGGCCCGGCTGCTGGACATCGAGGAGGCTGTGCACAAGGCCCTCAGCTCCGTGTCCAGTCTTCAGCCTGAGCCCCCTGCCCAAGGCACCCTGCCGGACCACGGGGCCCAGCAGATCAGTGCCACGGCCAGCAGGAGAGCCAGACCCAACTGGTCAGTTGAGGAGGCTCAGCATCAAGCCCAGGTAAGAAATCATGCAGAAGGGTTAGGCCAAGGAGCCGCCACGGCCCCTCCAAGCAGGAGGCTGGAGGCTCTGAGAGAAGACGCAGGCCTCCCCCGGGTCTTGCCTCCCTGCCGCGACTCCTGCAGCTCGCCGGTCTTTATCTCCATCCAGTCTGCCACACGGAAATCTCCAGAGGCTCCCAGCCCCCAGGGCAGCCCCCACATCACAGTGACAAGCAGATGCCTGACCTCACCCCACCCAGAAGGGACCCAGGACCAGGCCAGCAGGAAGGAGGACCCCCAGTGCTCTGTCTTGACCGACACCCTTCCCACTGGTCAGCAGAAACGCATCCTGGACCTGCCAATGGGCCAGCAAGCCCCCAGCTCTACGGAGCCACAAGAACCCTGACCGAGCAGTCGGAGGAGGTAGACCAGTTTGGAAATAGTTCTGGTGTCCTCCACCATGGTCACCAAGCATATCTAGCTGTCTAGGGGCTGGGATCCCACCAGGGGTACCCCCACCTCCCTGCTATTGAAGCTGTGTCCCCCAACCCCACAAGGCAGACTCAGCAGTGGCCTGATGGACTCTGGGACAGTGACTTTGCCCTGTGACCATACCCTGTGAGTTTTCCGCCCACCACTGCGGTGCCTTCTTCCAGAACCCCAGCACGGAGATGGACACCTCCAGGCCAGACACACATGGGACAAGGACCAAGAAGAGAGAGCCCCTTCCAGAATTTGCTTAGGGTCATTTCTCTCTCATCCAATCCCATCAACAGGCTCAGAAGGGAGGAGGGGGTGGGAAGGATGGTGCCCACGTGGGGACTGAAAAATTGAAACCATCTATGGGTCTGGCCCATGTGCACACTACTGCCCCGGCTGGAGCCTTGCCACCATCTGGATCAGCACTTCAATCCCTGGCGTCTGTCAGAACCACTAGCACTAGGCTCGGCCTGGGCTGGGCAGGGGTCCAGAGGGGCTCAGACACTTGATCCGTCATCATCTTCCCCATCCTTCAGCCCCTCTACTGGCCCAGATCATAAGGAGTGGGGTAACCACCAGCAAGTTTCTGAAAAACCCAAGAACTGCCTCCCTCTGTCCCCACCAGACCCCACACGCTGCACCCCAAATGAGAAAGAGACACCCTAAATAAACCCAACTTGTATTCTCGACTCGGTGATGATCTGTTTGTGCATCCATTCCAGGGTCTGGGTCCCCACTGTGGGGAAGCACATCACATTCAGCACGTGTCCCCCTGCTTCTGACAAGGGCAATGTGAAAAGGCTCTAAAAGGTACCCCTCCTTTGTCCTTGGTCCATTATCTTGGCTGGGAGTGAGAAAGAACCCTGTCCTCACTCTTGCGCTTCTTGC
>PVJH01016847.1:0-30544 GCA_004026705.1 Nesogale talazaci | reverse complement strand
ACATCTGACAGGCAACTTGGCTGCACTGCCACCTTCTGCTCAGGCCAGGGGGCTCCTGGGAAGGCGCTGTCTAAAAGCCCGAGCAAGATGACAATGGGCCCTTCTCGCGTCTTCAGAAAGGGTGGAGCACCCTTAACTGCATGCTGGGTCTGTTCTAGATGACAGGGACACCGAGGTCCCATGGGGGAGGTCCCACTCTCTTGAGCAAGTGGCTTTCTAAAGCGAGGAGGCAGGCAGACTATCGGCAGGAGGAATCGGATCAGGAACAGCCGTCTGGCACCAGGCCTGCTTAGCGAGAAGCGGACGTCAGCAAGGAAGGACTTGCTAGCACAGGCAACAGGGCACGGGAAAGGCCAGGGGTGGGAATAAATGTCCTTCCTGCTTTTCCCAGGCATCGGACTGTAGAAAGAGGCTAGACCCTGGTCACCCTCCCTACCCACAAGTTGCCCACACTTTGCTGTAGTGGAGCAAGGAAGCGTTCATCTCTCTATGTCCCTCACACCTCTCTTTGCCTGCTCAGTTGATGTGGCGGTCAGGGAGTGGAAGTGGGGGGTGGGGTGGGGGGGCAGGAGTTTCTCCCCTGGGGCAACAGAACTCTGACACCAAGCCCACCCACCTGGGCCCCTAGCCACTGTATGGGATTTCACTCTATCACAGGATACGGCAGCTGACAGCATGACTCTTCTCCCCGCCTCGCTCATCTGAAAAGTGGGATTGCAGTCCTGGGAGGGAAAACCTGGTGGCACAGTGGTTAAGCACTCATCAGCTAGCCCACAGGTCCATGGTTCCCAGGCATCCATCGATGCCCCGTGGGAATAAGAGGTGACTGTCAGAGTTCAGAATGGTCAAAGCCCACTGCCACCCAGTCGGGTCTGACCCACACCAACCCTATAGGACCTTGTAGAAGCGGTCCCCACAGGGTTTCTGAAGTTATCGTTCACAAGCGTCCTGGTGGTATGGTTGGTGGTCATGTGTTTAGGCTGCTAACTACCAGGTCAGTAGTTCAAAGCCACTCTGTAGGAGAAAGAAGGGGGCTTTGTACTTCTGCAAAGAATTACAGTCTTGCAAGCTCACAGGGGCATTTCTACCTGGTTCTATTGGGGGTGTGGGGTGTCTGTGAATCTCCCTCAACTTGATGGCAGTAAGTTTGGTGGGATTTGGGGGGGTGGGATTTTGGGGGGGTCTTTTACAGGAAGAGCCCTAACTGAAAGCTGCTAATTGAAAATTGGACTGCTCTGTCTTCATGAGAGAAAAATGGGGTTTCCAGAAAATTTACAGGCTACCAAACTGCAGGGGCCAGTTGTACCCTGTCCTGTGGAGTTACTGGCCAGAATCACCTAGGTGGTTTTTTTCTTATGAACATTAAGTGAATCTATACCTACCTATATATGGTTATCTATAGTGCCTCCTCATCGTTAGTTCTATGTTATTTTTCTATACCTTAAAAGAGTCTCTTCTGTTACATGCGGTAGGGGGAGGATGTCTAACTCATCCCAGTGTCTTGTTTGTAGTGCTGTCATAGCAACAAGTGAATAGCCGGGAGGAACCATTGAGTGAATACACCAGGTTCCCCAAATCACATTGATGGAGCGTCAGTCCACTTCTGGACTGTTCCTGACACAGTCCAGTTTCTGTTCACAGAGCTGAGGACACGGAGGAAGAGGGCCAAATCCGGGCCCGACCCGGTGGACCGTAGGTTTGAAAGCGGGTGGCAGACCATGCGCAATCGGTGAAGATCCCTTCAGAGGGAAGAAACGTTGTGCAAGAAATGAACCAGCGTCAGTCGAGGAGGAGGGAGCTGGCGGTGCTTTTCACTTGGAAGGGCCGGGGGAGACATCTTCCCGGGGGCGACAAGAACGAAGGCGGCGCCAGTGGGACAGCCGGGGGAGGAGCGGCTAGAGGCAGGGCGGGGTCAGGACGAGAGGGGCGGGGCCAGGGCGAGAGGGGCGGGGCCAGGGCGAGAGGGGCGAGGCCAGGGCGAGAGGGGCGGGGCGGGGCAGAGCGGCCCTGCCGCTGCGGCGACGCACGTGCCGCAGGACGTAGGCTCCTCCCCTCCGCCCGCCCCGCTGGGGCGGGTCCAGAAACGGGTCTGGACAGGCCCCACCCCCGGAGCCCGCCAGGCTGCGTTCCAGTCGGCCGTCGCCAAGGTGACTGTGACGTCGCCGGGGCCTCGGAGTTCGGAACGTTCGGGCGGCGGTGGCCGTTGCCAGGAAACGGTGCGCGGGCGCGCGGCCAGGGGCCGGTTCCGCGCCGCAGACGCCGGGCGCCGGGACGCGCCGTCCTGGCCAGGCCTTCCGCGGATCCTCCCTCCCGGATTCCTTTCGGATGCTGGGTTCCGGTCCTCACCCACGTTTCGGCCCCGCCCGGCACCGACCGACCCCGCGTCTTTCTTCCACTGCCTCTGTGTCGCGAAGTTGCCCACTAATCCCGGTCTTGGCCACCAGCACCCTGCCCCAGTCCGCCATCCGTCCCGCCCTTTCCTGGACGGGAGCCACGGCTTCCAAGTGATGGCTCCACCCGTCTGCCTGTCTCCTTAACATTGTGTCCTCCATCAGGAAGTAGGCGCTCTTATCAGAAGTTAGCAGCCCTGATCACTCCTGCGGATTCCCTCCTACCCCCCAAGCCCCTTCATGAGCTTCGGAGTCCTCAGTCGGAAGTCTTAAATCCTAAAACCAGGATACCTTGCTCCTTTGGCTCCCAAATGCCTTGCCTCACTCTACCTCTTTCCCCACATCCCTCTCGCCCTCAAGAGGAACGTCTTCTGATAGGAACCAGCCTCAGGGCCTTTGCACTTGCTCTTGGCCTCAGTCCCTTCCAGATCTTTGTGTAACTGGGTTCCATGGCCCTTTGTACAGATGTCACCCCCCCCCCCCCATCCTCCCCTCTCTCATGGTTCTCCCTCAGGTCTCAGGCGGTTTTAGTTCCCTCCCAGAAGCAATAACCACCCGAAATGATCACGCTCACTTCTTTCCAGTGTGGGAGACCCTGCTTTCTGCACAGCAAATCGCTTTACACGTCTTGATTTAAACTCTTGTTGGGTGCCCGTGGAGTCTGTGGGCTTGGAATTTGGCAGGACAAGGTAGGAATGACTTGGTGTCTGGCTGGAGCGGAGGGGGCTCAGCTGGGAAAACACGAAGGTGACTCAACAGCTGGGTTCTGGAAACATCTGAAGAGTAGCTCACACACATCTGGAGATGAAGGCTGCCTGTTGGCCGGGAGGTCAGAGGGAGTCTCCGCCTGAACTCGCCCACAGCATATGGCCTCCCCATGTGGCCTGGGCTTCTTCACAGCATGGCGGTGTCAGGGTAGATGAATTTCAGCTCAGGGCGCCAAAGGCAACTAACTGTCCCAGCCTACAAGACCAAAGCTACATCCCCTGAAGACGTCGTCGTCTTTGGGCTACAAGGCAGGCAGTCACAAGCTTGCCCAGATTCAAGGGAAGGGCGAGAGGCATAGTTCTAGAAGATCAGGTGGGATGAGAGATCTTGTTGCAGCCTCTTTGGAGAGCCCATCCTCCTCCATGAATATTATCTCCATGAGTCAACACGTCTCCTTGGTTTTTGCTCTCCCTGAAATGGTGGTGAGGCACACACTAAGTGTTCCATCTGTGTTGTAGGGATGTTTACGAATGCCGTTAGAAACCCTGCTCTTTGGCCTTGTAGTTCATTGTGTTTTTCTTGCCCCGGTCCTTGATGTTAACTGGATCTGTTCTGGAAACAAGGAGAGGCACAAGAATAGTGCTGGGCGGTGTGTTTACTTAATATGGCCTTTCTGACATCATGACTGGGCCATGGGCGAGCCAATGTGAGGTGCTAAGGCCCACCAAAAGGATTGGATAGCTTGTTCATACGAGAAGGAAGGTACATGGCACTCCGGTGGAGGTGGGGCCATGCAAATAATGGTGCCTGGATCTCATGATCACCAAGAAATCAGGAGAGCAAGGTCCTGGGAACCAGAGATCCCTGAGCTGGCCTTTCTGATCCAGAGGTGCTTTTTTTTTGGGGGGGGGGGAAGCATCACTGCTTCTGGTGGTTGTGGGAGCTACCCAGTGCCACTCCTGAGAGCTGCCGCTGGATTTGAACTGCCAAGCCCGCAGGCCGCAGTCCCGCACTCAACCACTTACACCACTGGGGCTCAGCCTCTGATCCAGAGGATTGGAGGACTATGACAGTGGAGAAAGGGCAAGAAGAACTTGTAGAAACCAAGCTGCAGAACCAAGAAGCTGCCTGGAGATAACTCAGTGGGCTTCTTGGCCACAGGATGAGACAGCTGAATATCTTTTGGGTTTCTTGGAGAAGCAGGGTGCCTGGCAACTGCCCGCTTGTTTGTTTGTTTGTTTGTTTGTTTGTTTGTTTTGGGGCATCACTGCCCTCTGGTGGTCGTGGGAGCTACCCAGTGCTGCTCCTGAGAGCCACCGCTGGATTTGAACCACCAAGCCTGCACTCAACCACTTAGCTACCAGGGCTCAGCCCAACTGCCCGTTTTAAGGGATGTTAAAAACCCAGTCTTCTGGGCTGAGCCCCGGTGGTGTAGTGGTTGTGCGTGGGACTGCGGCCCACTGGGACGGAGGTTCAATTCCTGCAGTGGGGCTGGGCCTCCTACTCCCACCACCGGAGAGCAGTAATGCCCCCCCCCCCAAAAAAAACCCAGTCTTCTTCCCATGCTGAACTCTGGAAATGCCAAAATGAGCGCTTCTCCTCTTCTCCTCTTCCGCCCTCCCGTACACCCTCTTCCCCCGGCTATGGGAACAAGTGCATGATCTCATGCATTGGGAAAGGAACTCGGGCCACAGGGAGAGGGTTCAGGTTACCTCTTATGAATCCTTTGCAGAATCAAGCAAGAGCTTTCCTTTTGATCTTCCCTAAGACTTACAGACAGGTTTTCATTTGGATGTTGAACACTATTAAGAGTGCCACAGGCTGCCAGAAGAATAAATACACCTTCAAGGAGGGTGGCCAGAATGCTCTTCAGCAGGGAGGATGGAGGGCCTTTATCTTCTGTACCTGTTGTCGGGAGAGACACGTCCCTGGAAAAGGACCTTCTGCTTGGTCCAATCGAGGAATGGAAAAGAAGGTGCCCCACCAGGATAGGAATGACCACAGGCACTGCGACAGTGGGCTTGAGCATGAAGAAGGACTGTGAGGATGATGCAGGACAGAGCCACTGACTGCGAGTGGAACTAGCGACACAGTCCCTAACGACTCAAAAGGAGATGCGTGTCCTGCCGCTCACTTTCCCATGAGGGACAGCCACCTCTGCCCATTACCTTCACCTGACAAAGCAGAAAGGCAGCCCAGGCTTCTCCCGGCCCTACCCCTTCAAGTCCCTTGAGGCTCTGGGCTCGCTCGGATCTGCTGCTCAGGCATCTCCCCACCTTCCTCTCCGTCCCCACTGGTGCTTGCTGAGTTCAGGCCTCAGCCTATATTGAGGCCACCTCTTCCCCATAGCCCTCCGCACATCCAGTGACAGCCCCAAATTGTCAATCCTCCACTGTAGCCCTGGAATGGCAGTCTACCCCCTCCAGCACAATACCCACCATCCTCGGGTCCTTCAAGGCTGCCACAAAACAACTGGTCCCTGAACACTGTACCTACTAGGACCTTGAGTGCACTCTCTCTGCTGGGTCACATCTCTCTAGTTTTGCCCAGAACTAGCTTAACAACTGTGTTAGTCGGGTAGACTAGAGAAACAAACTCGTAGACACGCATATGGATATAAGAGTAAGGTTTATATACAAGAGGAATGGGACGTTGAGAAAGCATCCCAACCCAGTCCAGTCCAAAGTCTTAAGTCCGATATTAGCCCATATGCCCGAAACCAGTCTATAACATCTCCTTCTGACTCACGAAGTCACAGGTCAGTGGGTACAGAATCCCGGCGCTGGCAGGGTCTCCCCATGGCTCCTCGCTTCCAGGGCTCAGGGTCCATCAACAGCATCCAGTGGTGGTAGAAGCCAGTCAGCGCTGGCAGGGGTCTCCACATGGCTTCTCCAGCTTCAGAGGCTTGGTTCCATCAGGTTAAGACCGTGTGGCTTCTCCTCCTGCTCCTCCAGCTTCTCAGGCGCTGCCATCTTGTAGGTAATTCATCATCTCTGAGACTAACTCCCAGCAACTGGGGAGATAGCTTCTCATCATCCATGAGGGAAATATCTTGAGATTTCCCAGAAGTCTCAGGAGAAAGCCATGCCCACACGGAGGCCTCCTTGGCTACTCAATGGCTATCTCCAGATTAACAGGCTAGACTCCACCCCTACATCTCAACCATGAAATTAATATAAGCACATGACCGCCACAACAACTTTAGGGAGCCTTAGTGGTTAACACGGCAAAGGTGAGCAGTTTGAACCCGTCAGCCGCTGCTAGGGATAATAAGGAGGCTGTTTACTCATGTAAAGCATTACAGTCTTCAGAATCCACAGGGGCTAAAGGGTCACTGGTTGGTTTGGTTTCAGTTTAGGTTTAATTTAGTTTAGTTTAGGTTTAATGCCCACCATACTTTCAGTTGTCCATGCAAATCTTTTGACTTAACAACTGAAGATAGGGTTTTTAGGTAGAAACCATGGTTTAATACACCACAGTAAGGTATTTGTCTGCAATCATGAGAAATAGTGATAGTTCTATGGCAGGAAGAGATCCAGACAGGCAAAAAAAATTTTTTTTCTTTTTTTTTAATGGCTGGACCCACGGAAGTCACCCAATAGCCCTGGTTTTGCTCAGGCTTGGATCCTGTATTCCCCACCCTGCCATTTCTGGGAAATTTGGGGCCTAGTTTCTAAAATTAGAAGACCTAATTTCGTGGGAGGGGATTGTAAGTTATGAAGGATTCATGAGGGAGGGGGGGAAATGAGCTGATATCAAGGACTCAGTAGAAGAGAAATGTTTCGGAGCTGAGGGCCAGAGGTATAAATGTGCTGACATAAGGGATGGATAGATGGGTTGTGGTAAGAACTGTAAGAGCCTTCAACAAAGTGATTTCAAAGAAAATGGCTGGAGCTAACTAGGATGCAACCTTGACCTGGAAGTGGAAACTGCTTGGCATCTTCTTCCAGGTGCTGGTGGTCTCTGGTCAATTCCACCTCCCGGTTGGGCCCACGTGCATCAGAGTAGAAGCGCTCCATTCGATTTTTCGAGACTGCGACTTTTGGGGAGCGATTTACTTTTCTTCCACAGTGGGGCCTGGTGAATTGAATCCGTTATCAAGTCTAGTCCAGATCCCCGCTCCCCAATCCCCAACACCTCCTTCCCACCCCCCCCCCACCCCCCACCTCTCGGTAACCCCCACCGCCTTTCAACCCCACTGCAGTCTCGCAGCAGCTGGGAAGACTGGAAGACCCAGTAGGACCACCCCTTAGTGCAGATCCCTGGCGGTGACAGGGAGCGGGGCGCGCCAGCCCAGCGGCTGGCCTGGGAGGAAGGCGTGGACTGGGGTCCGGCCAGCTCCCCGCTCCCTGACTGGCCGTAACCAGCCAACTTCCACGACGCGCTGTCCCGGCGCCTTCCCCCACGGCCCCGCCTCCGCCGGGCAGCGCACAGCTTCCCGCCCCCCCCCCGCCCCCCCCTTGCTTAGGTTTCTTACGAAAAAGGGCTGCGAAGAATTCCCAGAAGGTCGAGGATGTGAAGTCACCGTCGTGATGTCACCAGGCGCGTTTCCAGGAATCGGAAACTTCGTGGGGGAGGAAGGAAACTTCAGAAGTCGTGGGCGCGGTTGATGGCTGGGCTGAGCTGGGCTGTGTGCCAAACGCGTGTCCACGAGGGTCATGGTCATTACCCCCGCCTCTTCCTCCCCCCCCTCCCCCCGCCTCCCAAGGACAAGATGCTTCCCTCACAGTACAAGCATGCCTGTCCAACAGAAATACTGATTGGTCTGTATTAATCCAAGTCAAAGAATCAGCCACTGGACACGGTCTGAGTGCAGGAGGGGAAACAGGCACTATTCTGGTGGTGGGGAGAGAGAAGGAGATGGCCCTTCGAGTCCGGAGACCAAGCGCCAATCACACTGGGGTTTGGAAAGTACACCCCCACCCTGCTTTATCTTAGCCATCTCACAAGTAGGGATCTATCCCACAGGCTCACATAGACAGAGAGATGCCTAACTGGTTCAGGACTGAGTGGACTGCAGCGAGTTTTAAAGGTTGGTTTTAAATCGCCTTGTCTTTGTTTCATTAACGGGTCAACGTTATTGGTTTAGGGCGTTTGCAGTCCGTCTTTACAAGATGTAAAAAGGCGCAGTAGGGGACTATCAAGAGAGGAGAGGCAGAAATGGGGGGATGGGGAGGGGAGGTGTCAGGAGAGTGACAAATGACAAACGAGAACATGAAGATTGCCCAGGAGCAGAAGCTCAGAGGGCCTTGCTCCAAATGGGTAGAAAGCCTTCCCCAAGAAGCCAGGCACTCTGAACTGGGACCTCTGGTTCACTAAAGAGAATAGTGTGAGGTGTGGGGCAGTCACCCGCAAGGTCGGCAGTTCACAGCCATCGGCAGCTCTTCTGTAGAAAGGGATTTCTAGGCTCATACAGTTCCCGTCTCAGAATTTCACAGGCGTGGTTCTACCCTGTCGTATAGGATCATTATGAGTGCATAGTGGCTAGATCAGCGGGTCTCAACCTGTGGGTGGTGACCGCTTTGGGGGTTGAATGACCCTTTCACAGGGGTCGCCTAAGACCATCGTGAAACATGAAACACGTTTCACGATGGGCTGAGGAACCGAGACTGGGAGCCTCTCTCTGTCTCCAGGCGGGGTCCACCCACATACAGATATGCTCATAGACAAGTAACCGGGTGTGAAAACTGTTCCCCAACTTCAAGACAAAATTTCATTTGTCATTAGAAATAAATATTTCCGAAAAAAAGAAACAATAAATAAATATTTCACAATATAGAATTATATATTGCTTTGAAATATGGATGTATATATATATATATATTTCACTGTGTTCAATTTGTAACAATGAAAACACATCCTGCCTGTCAGATATTTACAGGACGATTCATCACAGTAGCACAATGACACTTACGAAGTAGCAACGAAAATAATTTTATGGTTGGAGAATCACTACAACATGAGGAACTGTGTTAGAGGGTCGTAGCATGAGGAAGGGGGAGAACCGCTGGTCTGGATGGTCGTGAATGAGGTAGCCAGCTTCCTAAAAGTTGAGGAAAATAAATTTTCTCTGTTAGAGTCCCCCCCATGGATGTGGGGCTTCTGTGAGCTGTGCCCTGGAAAACGAAGGCATGCTAATGATGAGAATGACTAGCCTAGGGAAGAAATAAACAACATGCGTGAAGAGAACTGTTCTTAGTCTTCGGGGCAAGGGGCACAACTGGCCCCATGAGTTTCTGAGAGCGTCGCTCCACGACCCTGCTGCTGGAGGTGTTTGAACCGCTGGCCTCGTGGTGAGCAGTCCAACACACAACTAGGGTTCTGTAGAAAAAACAAACCGGGGCAGAAAGCTTTAGAAACTTGAACGGGGTGTTTTAGACCCCGAGATCAGAGAGACTTTCTTGCACAAGTTGACATTTGAGCAGAGGGCAAAAGGAGCTAAGAGAACCAGGGGCACCCACCACGCAGTGGGTGGAGCCAGTGCTCCGGCCTGAGGCCGGATAACACTTGGCGTATGGGGAGGCCGAGATGGCTGACGCCAAGGAGGTAGTGGGTGTAGCGAATTGTGGCAGAATCGGGTGAGTGGGGTGAGCCTGGAAGGCCTTTCCAGTGAAAGGAGAAGCCACCAAGGATGGTGAGCACCTCGATTTTGCAAGACCCCTCTGGCTGCTGAGACAGCCGGTCGCGAGGCAAAAGTAGAAGGAGCTTGGGAACCCGGGGAAGCACTTCCTGAAGTTCCCCAGGTGAGAGATGGCATGGTTGGGACCAAGGGCAACAGCCGGCAGGCTCACACTCTGAAATCTGAGGAGGAGCAGAGCTCGCCAAGGAGTCCTGCTGGCGCAATTGTTAAGTTCTCTGTTAGGAGCGGAAGGGGAAGCAGTTCAAACTCACTAGCTGCCTCTCAGGAGGTAGACGAGGCTGTTGGCTGCCATAAGGGATTTACCATCTTAGAAACTCTCTGGGGACCATTCTCCCCTGTCCTACAGAATCCGCAGGAGGGCAACTCGTTTGGGGCCCAGAGCTGATAAGACGGATGCTAAGTGATCTGAAAGACTTGAGGCTGGCCTGGAGAGGAAATCGAGGTTTGCCAGCCTAGGGAAGGCTGGGGAGGAGGATGCTTGAGGGCGAGGAGTGGGGAATCCATTATCAGTTGCTTCCCGGGGTCAGGAGTTTAGGGACCAGGACACTAGTTTGGAAACTATAAGAGGGTTCAGGGGAAACCCCTGCTGGTACCTGTAAGGTGATGGTGCACGGCAGGAGACGAATGAGAGCCAAATTATAGTAAAATAAGCAAGTTTTATTGGGGAGGCACTACCTCGGGCGAGGCCCAGCGGTCCGAGGGGTTGGGGGCTGCTGGAGTTGCACCAGGAGGCAAAATGGCTGCTCTTTTATATCCCTGGGGCACTAGGGCAGGACTTTGGTGCCCATTTAAGGTAAAGGAATTGAGGATTGGAGGTGAAAGGTATGTCCAGGTCCTGACGGAATGCAGAGCAGGCTGCAAGACTAGGGAGGGCTGCATGAGTGGGCTACAAGGTCAAGGAGAGCTGTATCAGTCAGATGTCTGGTTCTAGGGGGTGGGGGAGGGTCAGGCCACAGCAAGCCAACCTAATAGTACCCCCACCTTGAGAAATTGAAGGGGCGTTGAAGAGAGGGACTCTTCACAAAATGCAGCGAGGTGTAGAAAAATTGCCAGGGAGGTGCAGAATTCTGGAAGAAGAAAGGGGCAGGACTTAACCAGTTCAAGTGCTTGAGGGGTGACAGGAGGAAGTTACTGGACTGCGGAACTCATGTGGAGAGCTGACGACAGGAGCTGAGGCCTTGGCTGAAGCTGCTGGGGTGTCTTCTTACCTCGCTCTCTTCCTCCCCTTCCAACTCCTGTTAATGGGGTGGGGGGTGTTAAATGCCACAGGAGTCCATGTATACAATCCGTAAAGGTTGGTCTCCTGACCCAAGGTGGGGAAGAAAGGATGGAGGGTGGATGTGGATCAGTCAATGGAAGTTACTCAGCATGGCATGGGAGCCATCGGTGAAGATGTGATTCAAAGGCGTACTGTAGAGCAGGAATCCTCAAACTTTTTAAACAGGGGGCCAGTTCACTGTCCCTCAGACCGTTGGAGGGCCGCACTATAGTTAAAAAAACAAGGGCTGAGCCCCAGTGGTGTAGTGGTTGTGCGTGGGACTGCGGCCCACTGGGTTGGAGGTTCAAATCCAGCAGCAAGGCTGGGCCTCCTACTCCCACCACCAGAGGGCAGTGATGCTCTCCCCCCCCAAAAAAAACTATGATCAAGTTCACTTTGGGCCCAGGATGAGTCGGCTGTTAAGCAGGACAGCAGTGGCGGCAAAAACATCCAGTGGGCCAGTATTTTTCTCTCTTGGGGATGCTCTACTGACAAAACACAGGACTTAGTCCTTGAGAAACTTTGCAGTTGACAAGACACAAGGTGAGCATGGGAGACCTCTGGTGGAACCAGACCTCTGAAGCCACATGGAGACTCCTGCCAGTGCTGACATGCTTGAGAAGCCCCAGAGAGGCCCCTGTCAACACTGAGATGCATTTATCACCCCTGGATACACAAGACTCTGCACCCACTGGCCTGTGACTGTCCTGGTGTCTTTGCATGTCTTTCGTGAGTCTGAAGAGGCTTATGGATTGGTATTGGACATATGGGTTAGTTTTGGAATTATGGACTTGGACTGGACTGACTTGGTATGCTTTCTCAATGTTCCACTCCTCTTTTATATAAACCTCTCCCATATATACATATGCGTGCTTATGAATTTGTTTCTCTAGTCTACCCGGACTAACACAGTGGGTCTGGCCTTCAGTGAGCTATTTCTCTCCGGAGCGCCTCCAAATGAGGTCATCACGCTGCGACCTGTGTGACAGACTACACTCCACCCCATTCTCTTACTAGTCTCAAGTTGACACTAGATTAGGTAATCACCACAGACAACCTCCTCTGGGTTCTCAAACCAAATTCAGGAAGCGTCTCTGTTAACAAATGGAGGGATGGGAGAAGGAGAATAGTGGTGGGTAGCTTTGGGAAACTTGTCTTCCCTCCCCTTCTCTTCCTTTAGCAGCTTCCTCAGTCAGGGAATGGGGATTCCCTAGTTGACTGACATGAGACTCATCTGATGTGGGGTTTCCCGAAGGACAGTGGCCAGAGAGAGAGAGAGTAGGGAGCCTGATTGTGTTGTGCAAAGGTCCATTGCGGCCTCCAGCTCCGTCTCCATCTCTCCCACTCCCCGAGAAACTCAGAGGACTCCTCAACCCACCCTGTGCTTGTGCCTCTGCCAGCCTTTGTCCTGCTGAAAAAGCCAGCTCCACTCAGTGGCGTCCTGCAGCCAGCCCAGCCTGGCTTGAGAGCAGAACTTGTGTGTCCCTGTCCAGTTTCACATTCAGTGGCCAAGCACATGGCATCGGCCATGATGGAAGAATTTAACGGGCACACGCCCGAAAGCATGACCTTTTTCTGTCCAGAGAAGTCATCTATGAAGACACCACTGCCCCCATTCCTGCGGCTGCCACTTAGAAGTGCTGTGACTCAGAGAAGTCACTTCCTGACCTGCTCTGAGTTTCAGTTTCCTTGTCCATCACTTGGAACTCCCCGTCTCTATTGCATCTGACTTGACTCTTCAGGACAAAGTAGAAAGAGCCCCAGGGTCTCCTAGACTGTCCTCTTTACAGGCACATACCCAGGAGCAGCTGGTGAGTTCAGTTAGCAGCCAAATGTTGAAGCCTTGGGCCCCAGGACTCCTTATAGATATCTGCATAATAGGGTTGTCAGAAGAGTACATGTGATCATAGCCCTGTGGTGTGTTCACAGCTCTTCGTAAATACCGAATGTGCGTTAGCGTAGTTCCGGTTACCTACGACTGCATCACAAATCACCCCCCCCCCAAAACTTAAAAGAGCTGAACGCAACCATTTCTATTTTACTCATGAATCTAATTTCATTCGAATTTGGAGAGAAGAGCTCATGGCTGGAGGAACAGGAAGGCAGGAGTGGCCATCAGCTGAAAGCATCTAAGAGTCCATGTGACCCAGCTGCCGAGATCTTAAGTAGGTCTGTCTGGGCTTCCACGTGATGGATGGATTCCAAGGTTGAGTGTCTCCAGAAAGAGCCAGACAAGAGCCACATCACCTTTTCTAACCCAGGCTTGGAAGCCACACAACATCGCTCCTTTAGATCCATCAGCAGGCAGCCACTGAAGCAGGCCCATATGTCAACAAAGAGAAACTAGATGCTCCATTCGATAAAAAGAGTGTGACTTTGTGGACAGGTTTGGAACCATGACAGCTATCATTACGGTCGGTGGCCACCCTCAGTCACCATCACAGAGTCGATAACTCACTATACCACCAGGATTCTACAGAGCACGCTAGCTTCTAGTAAGTAATTGATACCATTTCCTGAACTCCCTGCTGGAGGGGAGGGATCTGTTGGGCTCATTGAAGTAGATCCCGTTTTGCCACCACCCAAGTAAACCCAAGTCTCTGGCCGCTGTAGAGTTCAGTGCACACGCGATCGCTGCCATTGAGTTAACACTGACTTCATATCGACCCAAAAGGACAGGGTGGAGCTGCCCAGGTGAGTTTCAGAGACAATCACTCTTTAGAGGTGTAGAAGCCTCCTCTTTCTCCCGCAGAGTTGGCTGGTGAGTTTCGAACTCCTTATCTCTACCACCAGGGCTGCTAGTGCGTCTGACAGATGTGGATTTCTTCATGCAGATGCTGGCCCTGGACATTCGGGCTCTGGGTTCCTGGAACGGCACCTCCATGGGTCCATAGTGGCTGAGGTGGAGCCCCAAAGGCTCACACTCAACAGATCTCGCTCAACCAGGAGGAGGGAGTATGGAGGGTGGGCAGGAGGTGGGGAGTGTGACTGTGAGGGTAAGTTTTCTGGTTTAAAGAGACACACTCCAAAGTCTGTTCTGTCTGGGGTTCGGGATGAACTTTCTTGGCTTGGGGCGTCTCAGTCTGCTGAGCGGGAATCAGGAAAGTTCTGTAGATTGAACCCATGACACAGACCATTGTATTCCTTCGGCAGAAACCAACTTTTCTCCTTCTGAAAGCAGTGGACTGGACCATAAGCTTTTCTCAGGTGGAACAGTTAAGACTAAGCAGAGAGAGAGAGAGAGAGAGAGAGAGAGAGAGAACCTGCATTCTTCCATAAGACCTGAATCCACCTCTGGGGTACATGGAGACCCATGGAGAGCAGGAGTCTCATCCAGGGAGAAGTGTGGGGGTTTATACATGGTATTTGAATGGTGGATTGGGATTGTTGGCTCTCTTTAGCCCCCCTTCCCCCACCCCCAATGTGTTCTAAATCTTAATTCCTATACCTGCAAGAGCAGGACAAAGGTGAGGCTTTCCTTCTACTCCCATAAAGAGTTAAAGTCGGCTGAGCCCTGGTGGTTGAGTGCGGGACTGCGGCCCACTGGCTTGGCGGTTCAAATCCAGCAGCAGCTCTCCAGGAGCAAGGCTGGTCCTGCCACTCTCACCGGAGGGCAGTGATGCAGAGAGAGAGAGAGAGAGAGAGAGAGAGAGAGAGAGAGAGAGAGATACAGTCTTGGATATATGCAGGGACACTTCTCTCCTGTCCTGTAGGGTTGCTATTCACTTGAAGGGAGTGGGTTTGAGTTTGACAGGTTTTATTTTATTTTTTAAGTTTTAAGTATTTACGTGCAGGAATGAGCGCAAAGGCAATAACGTCTGGTTGGCGCAGGATGCAGCGATGTCTTATTCTGTTGTGCTTGAAATCACAACACTTGAGTCAGAGCCAACGGAGGTCTAATTCAATGGTGGGAGTCAGAGAGTGTCTTTCTACTACCCAAGGGCTGAGGCAGGGAAGGCCTCCGAGGGGTGAGCAGGGGCAGGGTGAGAAGACCCAGCTAACAGCATTCCTGTGGTTATAATTTCCCTAGAGAATGATCTTCTGATCATTAGAAAACATTATGGTAAGGTCTATCTTGACTTGATCTCTTGAAATAGAAAAAAGAGCAGTTCCCCTCCAGCCCCCTTTCTGTTTGTTCTCTCTTTATGTCTCGCCATTCTGCCTTCCACGCTTTGCAGAGAGGCCCTTCTCGTCTGTGAGAAGGTAGTCTCCTGCGCTTTCCTTTCACTCTTAAAAGCTCATTTCCGCTTTGTAGATATATGAAAGGAACAGATTAAGCAAGGGGACACAGGTTTCACGAGATCCTTCCCTCAGAGCTGATGCACAGAAAGCTTTCCCTTAAAGGTGGTGTGCTGGACGTGGACGCCTAGGCCCCCGGAACTGGTACCATGGTCAAGAGTTTGGTTGCTAACCTAAAGGTCGTCAGTTCAAACCAACCAGCCCCTCAGAGAGAGAGATGGCAATCTGCTTCCATAAGGATTTCAGCCTTGGAAACTACTCAGGCAGTTCCAATATGGTCTCTAGGCTCACCGTGAATAGGACTGGCCTTGTAGCCACCGTTCAGTGGGTTGGAACTATGAGAAAACAAACCTCTGTTTGTTCAAGCCCCCCACTTATGCTGGTACCCCAGCGCTGGATAACAAATACAGACTTCTTTAGGGAAAAGTCCTCCCAGAGAAACCTCTAATTCCATGGCGGGAGTCAGAGAGCATCTTTCTATGACCCAAGGGCTGAGGCAAGGAGGGTGTCTGAGGGGTGAGGAGGGGCAGGGTGAGCAGACCCAGCCCCTCAACTCATGAGAGGCCTCATCTAGGTTCCCGCTGCTGCGGCTCCATCCCTTTTCTCTTTCTGCCCAGGTTTCTCTCTGCCCAATTAGTGGATGCTTTGGGTGCCAGGCCTAGGGGTGGGGGTGAGGCGTTCAGGCCAGAGCATCCAATCCAAGAAGACCTCCCAAAGTCTCAGGATGCACTTTTGCTATCCTGGTTCCACCACAGGAAACCTTGTCTCAGGCGGTGGGAGGCCTGGCACACATCAAGTCCGTGTTCAGGGCCTTGACCTTCCTCTTTCTAAAACCAGCAGGGTCAACTAGAGAAGTTATTCCTGAAGGGTCGGCTGGGATATTTTAGAGCAGGGGTCCTCAAACTTTTTGAACAGGGAGCCAATTCACTGTCCCTCAGATCGTTGGAGGGCCGGACTACAGTTAAAAAACAAAACAAAACAGCAACTATGAACAAATTCACTGCAGACTTGGGATGAGTCGGTTGCTAAGCAGGACAGGCAGTGGTGGCAAAAACAGCCAGTGGCCTGATAAATGTCCTCAGCAGGCCGTATGTGACCAGCGGGGCTATCATTTGAGGATACCTGTTTGAGAGAGAAAGACAGAGAAAGAAAAAGAAGAGGCGAGGAGAGGGGGAAAGGGAGAGATTAAAAAAGAGGGGAGCAGGCTGAGCCCCGGTGGCGTAGTGGTTGTGTGCGGGACTGCGGCCTACTGGGACGGAGGTTCAATTCCAGCAGTGGGGTTGGGCCTCCTACTCCCACCACCAGAGAGCAGTGATGCTTCCCCCCCCCCCCAAAAATAATAAATAAATAAATTTTTAAATTATTAAAAAAACAATTAAAAAGGGGGAGAAGAAAAACAATTTTTTTAAAAGAAGAAAAAAGGAGAGAAAAGAGGAGGGAGAGAGAGAAAGAGTGTGAAAGAGGGAGAGGCAGTGGGGAGAGGGAGGGAGGGAGAGTGAAAGAGAGAAGAGGGGGAGAGAGAGAAAAAGGAGCGGGAGAGAAGTTCAATGTGATCCCAGGTCCTGGGGCAAATGATATTCCAGAGGGACATGATCTCCTACATAGGCGGGAGTGGTATGAAGCAGAAATCGATGTGTGGCAATGTCTCTTTAAAGCTGGGGTTCTGTCCATCTGGCAGCACCTGGCCTCTAATCCCCTGGCTCTTGTCCCGTGGGCCTGTCCAACAGCAGCAGGAAGCCCAAGGAGGTTTTTCACGTATTTCCAGCACCCCCGAGTGTTTCCGTGAGCAGCAGATAACCATCGCATGCATGAGATGGAGGTGTCCTGTCCCGAAGAAATAAAAGGACATCACCCCCTACACACACACACACACACACACACACACACACACACCCCGGAGCCTGGTGAGTTAGATCTGTGCAGTCTCCTTCCAGGGTAGAAGCACACGGTTCACTCCTCGGCCCACACATGAAACCACAAACCCCCGTGGGCTGTTAGGCTCAGAGAGACACCTGGGCGAGCGCCGGGCCAAAGTACCAGATCAGACGACACACGTTTGAATGCCACCTAAGACCAGCGGCGCCCGGGCGGGAAAGCGATCGCTATCCCGGAGGAGTGCGGGCCGACAATGGGTTCTCTTGTCCCATCAAGCCACGGTGGCAAGCCTTGGTCAGCGGCTGACCCAGAATTCATTCCATCCCTCCTTTCTTCAAACAGATGCCTGATTCTGATCCCTGCTCCAGAGCTTCTCCCTGCAGGCCAGGAACTCTTAAGTTACAAGGGGTCTGAGTCAGCCCCGCTCCCCCAGCCCCCTTTGCGGCTATAAGGGACAGGTTTTGCCGGCCAAAAAAAAAAAATCCAGAAGAGTCCTGCTGTGCCATCGTGGGCTGGCTTCACCAGGCATCCCGGCGCTGGCCCTGTACGTCTCCCTCGCTGGGCAGTCGTCACGGTGCCTGGTACAGGGCAGCCCTCGTGCGAGCAGGCAGCCAACAGCACCCGGGGAGGACTGAGAACCTTCCTGAGGAGTCAGGGGGAACATGATGGAGCATCCGAACGACTGCCTGCTGGTGGCTGGTGTTCCAGACTTCCCGCTACAGACCTGGAGCAAGACCTTCCAGCGTGGGTGAAGTCTTGGTAAAGCTGGGGCTTTCGTGGAAAGCGTCCCTCCCACGTGCACCCCCTGATGGATGCAGTCCGATTCAGACCCTCTGTGTTTTCAGAAAATATACGCGTTATCTGCGTCATCTACTGCCGCCATGCCAGAAGGACCATAATTAGGCAACATGCATAATCAAATGGGTTCTCTTCCAAGGGAAGAAGTGAGTGGTATGGATCCCAGGCAAGAGCTGAAGGAGGAGGCCTTCTCTCTCTGCTGACTCTGGGAAGGAAGGTCCTTGTCTCCTGCCCACGCCTGTGGGGCTGGCCTTCGATGGAGATCTCCATGTATCTTGGCATCAGGCTTCCTTGTGCCGCAACACTTTCATACAGTTCCTCATGTGGTGGTGACCCCCCCCCAACTGTAAAATTATTTTTGTTGCTACTTTATCGCTGTCCTTTTGTCTCCCGCCCCCCCCTGCCCCCCGCATCACTGCCCTGGGAGTAGAAAGCCCAGCCTCACTCCTGGAGAGCTGCTGCTGGATTGGAACTGTCATCCCTGTGGGCCGCAGCCCCTGCACACAACCACTGTGCCGCCAGGGCTCAGCTACCTTTTACTACTTTTATGAATCAGGTGACCCCTGTAAAAGTGTTGTTCGATCCCCAAAGGGGGGGTCACCACCCGCCCATGGTCTTAGCACAAGGGTTACTTAGTAGTTGCATAATTTTCATGTCAACTTGAAGATATAAAAGTGCAGGGGTCGCTGAGCCCCGGTGGCATAGTGGTTGAATGCGGGACTGCAGTCCACTGGCTTGGCAGTTCAAATCCAGCAGCAGCAAGGCTGGGTAGCAACCCCGACAACCAGAGGGCAGTGATGCGGCCCCCCCCCAAAAAAAAAAAGTGCAGGGGTGGAGTCTAACCTGTCAATCAGATCCTGGGCGTGGCCTTCTCAGCAGGAGGATTCTAGGAACTTCCTCTTTCGCTCGGGGCTCTCTGTTCACCTGGCTGTTAAGGAGCCATGTTAAGGCTTGCTTGAGCCTGGTGCAGGTAGGGTTGTGTCCATCACCAGTGAGTGGATCGACAAGACTTTGCGCTCACCAGCTTGTGATCTTCCTACAGCATTGCATGTGGCTTCGTGAGTCTGAAGAGGGATTTATGGCCTAGACGTGGACTTCTGGACTGGTCTTGGGCTTATGGACTTGATTTGGACCGGGCTGACATGTCTTCTTGATATCTAATTACTCCTGGATCTAAACCTCTTTCTTACTCATACATGAGTGTCCCTGGATTTGTTTCTCTCGTCCACCTGGCTTAACCCAACGGTCAAGTCCAAAGAACGGGTTCGGCCCCTGTCACATATTTTTTTTAAATTTTTTTTTAGGCATCACTGCCCTCTGGTGGTGGGAGTAGGAGGCCCAGCCTTTGCTCCTGTGAGCTGGAATTGAACCTCCATCCCGTGGGCCACAGTCCCGTGCACAACCACTATGCCACCAGGGCTCAGTCCTGTCATATCTTTTTTGGTGACGTCTCCCTTGCTTTCACTGCTTACCTCTCTTGCTCTTTATGTCTCGTATGGGAAAAACCGGTGATGCACGCCACACGCCAGGGACAGTCTCCTCACATCAGAGGGAAATTGTGCGACTCGATTCAGAGTGCTCATTCCACCCTCCAACACCAGCACCAATGGGACTGATCACAGGAGACCATGTTGTGGGGCACGATGACCTCACCACATAACCGACACATTACATCATTCCTAACTACCACTGAGAATTATCGCTCAGCCAAGTCAACACATATGAGGAGGCTATGGTTGGGGGGGGCGGGGAGAGGGCAGGGTGAGATACAAAATACAATCTATGGCATAAGGGCAACAGGCTTGGTAATTTTTGTTCTGTTTATCACTGGATTCCTGGGCATGATTAGAAGAGGAAGCCCCAGCAGGGTATGGGAAGAGGGAAAATGGCATTGGGACACTCACTTAGTCCCCGGTTTCCCACTTGTGAGTCACCAGGGGTCATATACATCCTTCAGTCCCAAGCAAGCTCACTGCCATTAAGTCAAGGCTGACTCATGGCCGCCCACCGGACCGGACAGAACTGCCCTGTTGGAGTCCTCAGGCTGTCCCTGCAAAGTCACACGTGGGTTCGAACTACTGACCTTGTGGTTCGCGGTTCATCACGGAATCACGACCCCACCTGGGCGGACAGCCCACTCAACTCTCTCCTGGACATTCCCTTCTAGCTACTGTTTGGCCTTCGGGTCTCTTGGCAGTAACAGCTCTGCTGTTGCAGGCTCATCCTTCAGCGTTCTCCTGTAGGCACACAGCGGCAGACAGTTCTTTTGTAAATCCATCTCCTTAAAAATGATCCGATTTCGCGTGTGCCTTTTCTGCTGGCACCTGACGGATCCACCAGCATCAATTCATAGACTTTCCCACACACGCACACTGTGCATCTGAACACCAACTGGGTTGGCAAAGAGCAGCTGTCAGGCAACAGCCCAGCTCCTGATCTCGATCTGTGTGCAAACAAAGGGCAGAGTGGATGCCTTCGATTCATGACCCCTCCAAGGGTTTCTCTTCAGCGCACTCTGCAGAGAAATGGACCCCAAATCAAAGAGGCTGTTGACCCAAGCGCGCCGGCGGGTGGGGGGAAAGAGATTCACGTGAGGTTTTTAATACAAGAAATGAGAGACAGCCTTCCTCTGTGTCACAGGCAGTTCTTGGATGTAGGCAACCCCCGTTCAGCAGCAGTCTCTCGGATCTCTCTCATCAGCTGGTTCTCTGGCTTCTAGGTGAGATGGTCCCTGGTTCTCGTGCGGAGAACAAGACGGCGGGACGCCCCTGTAACTATGATTCTTTCTCTACATTTCCAAGTCGTCTTCTCTGGGCAAAGAAGTAAATAAATAGAAAGACAGCCACTATAAACCCTAAAAAGCAGACTCTCAACTGTCAACCCCTCAGACAAAAATACCCACACATGGGCGCACACATATGTGTAGCAAACAAAACAAAATGCTCAGAGAAAGTGTTAAAATAGAAAACAGAGCCTAAGAGAAGACGAGGAACCTTGGTGGCTTAGTGGTTATGAGTTGGGCTGCAAGGTCAACTTCAAGGTCAGCAGTTCAAGGTCAGCAGGGTCCTTCTGCTCCCATTACAGGGGCAGGTCTACCCTGTCCTACAGCGTCACTATGAGTCAGCATCGATGACTCCAGGGCAGTGAGTTTGGTCTTGGCTTAAGATGAGAGAATTATAGTGCATCACATATATCAACAAAAGGAAGTGAAATCAACCCACTCTTTTGATAGGTGAAACAAAAGCAAAAAAAAAAAAAATTCCCCTATTGGATGGTGAAACAATGTCTCATCGTTCTATTCTAACAAGAGATGTCACCAACATAACCAGGGAAGGTTAACTATAAGACGTAAGCCAAGCTCTACCAGATAACGCTGGGTGAAACAGCAACGCTCCTCGGCTGGGGTTTTAACAATGACCCACGTGTGAGCCAGGACACACGGCAACCTGAAGTGTGGAGTGTGGAGAGACCTCTGGGCACCAAGCAGCGCGGCTCTCAGGCCAAGCATCAGATCGCATGGCCACTGAGAATCCAAATACACAGAAATGTCCGTGGAACTTGGGAAAAGAATGCAACAGTAGCTCTCCTTCTACCCCATCAGCTCCAGACACACCAAGAAAACAAAACCTAAGAAAGGTCCCAAAGGATCATTCGATGGGATTCAAGTCGATGTGGGTCTCTGTAGCAGGAATGGACTCGAGGCTACTCCAACAGAAACAAAGTTGCTGCGCAAAGATCTCGAATGAAATAGGAGCAAGTGCAAATCAGCTATCAAAAGAAGGACTTAGGGCTGAGCCCCGGCGGCGTAGTGGTTGTGCGCGGGACTGCGGCCCACTGGGACGGAGGTTCGATTCCAGCAGTGGGGCTGGGCCTCCTACTCCCACCACCGGAGAGCAGTGATGACCCCCCCCCCAAAAAAAAAAAAAGAAGGACTTAGCAGGTCGGAAACCAAATAATGAATGCAGGTGGTTCCCCATTATTATCAAATTACTAATAAAACCCATGGTTAACAGGGCAATGAAAACACTCTGATGTTTTCTCAAAGATGCCCAAAATGCATTGGACAAAAATCCCACATCTGTTCCTGCTCACAATAATCCAGACTGAAATATAAAAAAAATTTTTAAATTTAAAATTTTAGGGCTGAGCCCCGGTGGCGTAGTGGTTGTGCACAGGACTGCGGCCCACTGTGATGGAGGTTCAATTCTAGCTCCATGGAGCAAAGGCTGGGCCTCCTACTCCCACCACCTGAGGGCAGTGATGCCCCCCCAAAATATATATAAAATAAATAATAATAATCAAGACTGCAGAGGAAGAAATAGAATGGATGTGTCCTTCAAATGGCTTCATACATGCACGTGTGTGTATGTGTCAGGAAAGGCTGAGCATCGTGCTGAAGTGAAGCAGAAAATACATCCCCACGAAAGTCCAAAAGATGGCGAGAGTGGCGTGTCTCCCCCACTGTCACTCCCTGATCATGGCTCTGCCGGGTCAAATGGCTGCTGTGAGACAAGCATGTGAGGAGCAGAAAGAGGAAGCTGTGCGACGCACACGTGATGAGATTGAAAAATGCACATCCAGGAGGGCCTCTGAGAGAATTCACTTTGGTGGCCATCTCCACCGTTAACATACAAAAGTCCATAAGAGTCAAGCTCACTGACAATAGAGTCAACTCTGACGCATTGGCGATCCTACCAAACAGAGTAGAACTGTCCCCGTGAATTTCCAAGACTGTAAGTTTTTTAGTGGAGTAGAAAGCCAAGCCTTTCTAACCTTGAGTGGCTGGAGGGGTTCAGATTGCTGCCCTTGGGTTGAGCAGCCCAATGGCTAACCACTGAATTTGGAAACATAACCTGTAAATTACCTGAAAGTGTAACAGACCTTCTATTTATAGTAGCCACCAAAAAGATATTTGGAAATGTATTTAGAGGGGTTAACTGGGACTTTCAGGAAGGTAACACTGATGTGACACAGAGAAGTCAACATCCCATGCTAGGCTTTTGGATAAGAAGACTCAACATGTTAATGATGCTCGTGCCAGGCTGAGCCCCGGTGGTGTAGTGGTTGTGCTTAAAAAAAAAAAAAAAAAAAAAAGATGCTCATGCCTTTGCAGAGACCTCGTCAGCTGGAACCCACTAAGAGGCTTGAAGGGAGAGAACTGTTGATTGCTTCCAGTTCTCACTCATTGTGAGCCTATATGACTGGGTAATGTTGCTCCCTTTGGGTTTTGAGACTTTAACTCTTTTTTTTGTTTTGTTTTGTTTTGTTTAGGGCATCACTGCTCTCCGGTGGTGGGAGTAGGAGGCCCAGCCCCACTGCTGGAATCGAACCTCCGTCCCAGTGGGCCGCAGTCCCGTGCACAACCACTATGCCACTGGGGCTCCGCCCCCAATTCTTTTTTTTTTTTTAGGCATCACTGCCCTCTGGTGGTGGGAGTAGGAGGCCCAGCCTTTGCTCCTGTGAGCTGGAATTGAACCTCCATCCCAGTGGGCCGCAGTCCTGCGCACAACCACGACTTCACTGGGGCGCAGCGAGACTTTACCTCTTTAAGGGAATAGAAAGCTTCCCCTTTCTTCCACGGACCCACCAGGGTGTTTTCTAACTGCTGACCTTGCAGCCAGGATAACACCACTAGAGGTTCTCCCATGCTTTCAGAGCAAAGACTAGACTCGCTGCCACAGGGTCCAGGCAGACTTCTTGCAATCCCATCGAACAGGCATAACTGCCAATGTGGGTTTCCAAGACCCAACTGTGACTCTTCTATGGGAGCAGAAAGCCTTCTCTTTGCCCCTTAGAGCGGCTGGTGGCTTCCAACTGATGACCTTTTTGTTTGCAGCTCAATACGTAACCACTACACCATCAGGGGTTCAAGAGTAAAGAACGGGCGGACTTATTCATACTATGGTAGGGAGCACAGCACAGAAAACCAGAAGTGCGAAAGTGCCTATTTAAGGGATTTCAGAAATAGAATAATTTAAGGCTTCGAGATGGCAAAAATATACTTTCAACCAAACTTTAAAAGAAAAAATTTTAAGCACACTACATGTGACAGACAGAAGAGCTTGTCTCCTTAATCCTCAAGGAGCATAAATAACCTGGGGGTGGAGGGGAGAGAGTACACAATATAAATCGGCATTTTACGGAGAAAGACAAATGGCTTATAAAGTCTCAACTTCACTCACAGTTAGAGAAATGCCAGTGAAAACAGTAGATTGTCCTCTTTGTCTCTCCTATCAGATGAGCAGAGATCAATACATTTGATAACAGATAGCGTCCAGGAAGGCCTGGGAAAGAAACATTCTCAGACCCAGTTGGTGTGGGAGAGAACTTGGTGCAATTTCTACGAGGGTGATTTGGCAATGTCTGTCAAAATCCTTTGACCCAGAATTTAACGGCCAGGATTTTTAATCCACAGATTTGCATTCACAAGTGTTGCAATTTAAGCAAAGAAAACGTTGGTGAAATGTGCTTGGAAACAGCTTCCTTTCTTCTTGGTTTTTGGCTTTCCCCAAACCCTTACTTACCTACCTATATCCATCAAGTCGATTTTAACTCATATTGACCAGCTAGGGCAGGGTAGAACGCCCCTTACAAGTTTATGAAACTGGAACTCTTTCATGGAAGCAGAAAGCCTCATCTTTCTGCCCAGTGACCGCCAATAACCTCGCAGTGGGCAGCCCAACTCTTAATCCACGAAGACAGACAGACAGACATTAGGGCTGCTTAACCCCTTACCTAGTGCATTGATTTTCATATTTCCCCATGCAGCAGAATCATTTGCAGGCACCACCCCTAGAGTTCTGCCCATCTTGAGTCAGTGGGGGAGGAGGGCACAACTTAGGAACATACTGGCTCAAGGAGCCAGGGCTGCAGAGATGGGGCAGGAGAGGTGAGGTAGGGGAGAGAGGATAAGGAAAAGAGACTGAGAGGTGGGGCAGAGGTTGCCCAGAGTCCTTTGCTAAGAGGATAGATAGGACTTTATTCTCTGTTCCCAGTCTCCCCAAAGCTGCCCTTTCCTCCCTCCAATGCAGAGAGGCTGTAAAGCAGGAGAACCTCTCCGTGAATCCACAAGCCTGTTCTTAAAATCAGAGAGGCAGGGCCAGTCAGCCACAGGCCTCCAACAAGCCTGCAGGGTCGGGGGGGTGGGGGTGGGTGGGGGGGGTGGACGTCCCAGAGAGAGGAACAACCATCTGACTGCATTCTGGGGATTTGGCTGCTTTAACCAGAAGGGTGCTGGGGGGGGGGGGTTGCCCCAAGAGTGCTGTTGTGACAGGTGCCGTGGAAGTCATTTCTGGCTCAAAGGGACCATTATGTACAACAGAAGGACTCGCTATTGAGTCCTGGGCCATCCCCCCAAGCCTTGTGATCGTTCAGCCCCTTGTTGGGGACATGTTGTCAACCCAGCTCACATACGGTCTTACTCATTTCCAGCCACCCTCTCCTTGATCAAGCACGAGGTTCTCCATGGACTGGTCTCTACTGATAACATGGTCGGAGTACGTGAGAGAAGACTGGTCACCTTCACCTTTAAGAAGCACCCTGGCTGTACGTCCAAGGTCCGTTGGGGTGTTCTTCTGGCCGTCCACGGCACTTGGAAGTAGAGCATCATAATTCAAATGCATCTGTACTTCTTTGGTTACCCTTGTTCATTGTGCGATTTTCACAGGCCCACCCATGCGGCAACTGAAAAGATCATGGCTTCGGGCAGGGGAGTCTATAGGAGTGCCTCGCTATCAGACGGCCATGTTTGCTCTCCCACGCGGTAAAGGGGTCTGGGAAAGGCATCTGCTCACGCCCAATCCAGGTGTCGTTTGATTTCGAGACCCGCTGTTTCCCAGATGCTGACCTGTTCATCTCACCCAAAGAAGATCCTTGATCTGAGAACCGCAGCAGAATAAAATTTCTACCATGACAGACACATCTCTGCTCTCAATTCCAACACATAGTGCACCTATAAGAGAGTACAAATGCCCTGGAAGGCTTCGCAGGTTGTCATCTTTCTTTCTTGGAATGGTTGCTGGGTTCAAAGCGTGTGTGCCTCGGCTAACAGCTGAGCAGACAGAAACTAAGATGGTTGAAGCTGGCCCCAACAAATGCTCACCGGTCAGGATAAGGTGGGAGGCGGGAAACAATGGCATCTCCTTCACATCTGGAACTGTGGTCTTGCCCCTTGCTGTCTTGCACAGTAAGATGCACGACTCCTGTGTTGCACTTGAACTTTTACATACTTGGCTGTGCAAGCACAGCTCAGATCAAGACATGCTGTGTTCCAGTACCTGCAAGGTAGGTGTTTTAGGGACTCCTTCCCAGGCAAGACTCTCAGATTGTGTCTCTTAGTTCTGTCCAATTTCAAAGTCTCACCAAAGAAATCACAGTTATTCCTCTTTGGGGTCTGGCTTCTTCTATTCGGTTTAATGCTTTGGGGATTCACACAAGTTGTTGTGTGAGATAAATAGCCGTTCTTTTTCGCTGCTGTGTAATATTCCGCGGCAGACTGAATCCATTTCCATTCCACCACGGGTAGACATGTGGAATTGTTTCTAGCCTGAGGCTATTATGAATCATGTTGTGGACATCCTTGTACACGTCACCAAGTGGATAAGAACTTGTTTCCCTTCAGGAAATGTTTAGCACTTGAATTCACAGGATCATTGAGTTTGCCTATGTAGTTCAAGTGGCACTGCCAAATTATCTTCTTGAGCGGATGGCACCAATTTACATCCTTATGAATAACACGGGGTGTCCTGGGCTCGTAGTGGGTTCCACACTGGGCGGCTCTTTGCAGGGTCAGCAGTTGGAATCAACCAGCCAGCTCTGAGTGAGAAAGACAAGAGCTTTCTAGTTCCAGAAAGAGTTACCCCCTTAGAAGCCTACAGGGGCGGTTCTTCCCTGTCCTCTCGCAGGGCAGTTTTGCGTCGGTACCGTCTGGATGGTAGTGTGTTTCCGAGAGCAACAATGTACAGCAAACCCAGTCCTCCATCTCACCACGGTCGGTCCTTTGGATCGAGCCTTTCTGATAGGGATGCGTAGTTCATCTTTCATTTAGGAAATGTGATTTACAGCGGCGACCATTTTTTGTTCCCCGAAAATGGGTGGCCGGCGGATGGATGCTCCGTGTGTGAAACAGTTGAAGGACAGTTCCAGGTAGTCAGAAATTCCCAGGGGACATGTGAGTGTGTTTCTGCCCATGAGCCTTGGTCCCAGACGGTCGCTCTAGACTCCACCCTCCTTGTCTTGGAACGGGCCATTCTTTTCTCCACGAACAGGAAGAGCTTCGTTGGGATCCCAGAGGGAGAACAACATCTGGGGAACATCTGGTGAGCCCCGCCCGGGCCGGGGGACGCTTTCCTGGAGACAGCATATCACGTAATCAATTGTTGGAATTCTCCCACCCTTCCGTTACTCTCTCCTGGTCTTCCTGCTCACCAAGCCTGTCCCCTCCTCTCCCTACTCTGAGCTACCCTCTGCCCCTGGCCCTTGCCAACTGGGCCACTCTCTCTGGTTGGCCTCCCACGGAGTCCAGCAGGGGAAACACCTAGACAGCCTGAGAAAGACCCCCACTGATTCCAGCACCCTGCCCTCCCTAGCTCCCTGGTGAGCAGGCAGTATTTTTTGTAGAAACTGAGTCGAACAACTTCATTTTACAGATGGCAAGACTGAAGGGGGAGACGGGGAGAGGAGAGGGGGGATCAAACCTAAAACTCTGGAAGTCAAACTCCAAAAACCTCACTCACCTGCCTTCCCCAAGCTCACGGAAAGACATACGGACAAGCACATGGGGCAACAGGCAAGTACAACATGGCGGTAAGACGGAAGCCAGGCTAGGGGGTCAGTCAACCAACCGTCTTGAACCAGGTGGCCCTTGGCAGACTGGGCTGGAGTGCTGTCCATCAAGGAGAAAGCGGCGCGTGGAGGCGAGGCTGGCTGTCACACAGTGACAGAGAACACAGTGAATAAAAACTACGTGCAGGGGCTGAGCCCCGGTGGTGTAGCGGTTGTGCGCGGGACTGCTGCCCACTGGGACGGAGGTTCAATTCCAGCAGTAGGGCTGGGCCTCCTACTCCCACCACTGGAGAGCAGTGATACCCCGCCCCCCCCCCAAAACAAACAAACAAACAAACTACGTGCAGTAGGTAGTACCAATGTTATAAGTACACGGCCACCGAAATGGCACAGAAAAGGCACTGAAATGAAAGCGGGGGGGGGGGGGAGGTAGGGGGGAGAGAAAGAAAAAAACATGGGGAAATGAGTGGGGATAGAGAAATGAAAAGAGGTGGGGCTTCAAAGGTGGGCGGGGCCAGATGGTCTAGGCCTGCTAGGCCTCAAGGCCTGGTTGAGACTTGCCTCTGAGCACTGGGAAGTCAATGAAGGCTTGGTCTGGCTACCAGACTTCTGTCTTCGCATACCCTGACCCCACAAGCAAGAGGATGTATCTTCCCCTCCCCCTCCCCACCCCCATCGGCTTCGTGGAAAAGTGAACGGTGTGCAGCACACACACACACCACACTACACCACACCACACATCCACCCACCCATAGCTCAGTGGCTAGAGAGGGCCTTTCCTCATGCACATTGCTTCCCGCGCAGCTGACATCCAGGCGGGGTTCCCAGGAGGTTACTCCCACCCCCACCTGGAGGAGGGCAGAAAGGAATCCTAAGGCCTGCCCTAGTCACCAACCGGATTCATCTAGCACTGTGCGAGCACATCCCAGAATGCAGCAGGAGGAGAGCTGCGAAGGGGGCAGGGTCTGGCTGCCTTGCAGGCTCCCTGGAGGAGGCAGTCCCAGCAGAGCCCTTAAAAACTTTGGAAGAGAGAGAGGACGCAGAAAGACTTTCCTGGTGAGAAGAACCCTTGTAGCCCAACACTGTGATTAGGGTAAGCTCAGCCTTGGTTAAGTTAACCTTGGAGTAAGACAGAGGTCACGAGGATGGGCCTGGGATCCTGGGCTCGCTGCTCCAGCGGGCACACGCTGCGCCCCCCGAACAGGATTGGTTCCGAGTCAGGGTGGCAGTCCTTGCAGGAGCAGAATAAGACAGAGAGCCATTGAAGTGACCAGGGGTTTTTTGGTTTGTAAGAGAGGGTGGGGGGCAGGGGACGCCTGGGACCTAGGACTCCTGGATCCAGGCCTCGGTGGGAGAACGGGTCTCTGGCCCACAGGCAGAGATGGAGGCGGGTGGCGGGAAGGGGGGTTCCATTTCGCACCAATGTCCCACCTCTAAATAAATCTGTGTTTGTTTGGGGTCCTGTAGTGGGCTGGGGAGGGGAAGGGGCCGTTTAGATTGGATTGTAGTAAACCGCCTGGGGTGGGTGGCGCCTGTTGGAGACCTTGACCCTGCCATCATCCCGCTGGCGGGCTTTGGAGGGTGCCCTGCGCTGCTACGGCCCTCAGTCTACCCATCCGTAAATCGGGGCGGCGGGGCGAGGAGAGGCGAGATCCTTAACCACCTGGCTCTGCCAGCTAGGCTGGCTGGTCGGAGACCGGGGTGAACCCGGCGCTGGGGGAGGGCTGAGGGTGGGGGAGGGCGGGCGGGAGGGGCAGGGGCCGGAGCCGGGTCAGAGTCCGCGCGCGCCGAGGCCGGCGGGGGCAGCGCCGGCTCGGGCCGGGGGAGGAGGCGGCGCCTCCGGGGCGGGGCGGGGCGGGGCGGGGCGGGGCGGGAGGCCCGGCGTGCGTCAGCGCCGTGAGCCCCGGAGTTTTCCACTGACGACGAGGGCGGAGCGGGGGGCGGGACCCGGCGTAGCCAGTCTCTCCCGCCGCCGCCGCCGCTGCCGGACGCCGAGCCCGGGGCCGCTCGAGCGACTGCTGCCCGGCGGAGTGCACCGGATCTCGGCGCCGGGGAGCGACCCCGACCCGGGCGCGGGTGGCGTGGGTGACCTCGGCCGAGTGCTCGGATCCCAGGTGAGCTCCGAACCCGGCGGGACGGGGCTTTGGGGAGGGGGCGACCCGCCAGGGTGGCGCCGTGCCCGGAGCCCCTGCCATTTGCTCCCCACCATCCTGGGCGGACGCCCGGTGGGGGTGGGGGTGGGGGTGGGCGCGGGGTGGGGGGGATCGACGGAGGCTGCCCCATCGCCCCCCACCCAGTGGGCAGTCAGCCCTGTCCGGTCCCAGGCTTCGCGCAGCGGCCGCAGTGTGGGGTTGGGGGCCGGAGAGGTGGGGGTCTCCGGTTTTCCGGGGCCGCCGCGGCCGCTGGAGAAGCCGGCGGCACCCCCAGCTTGTGCGGGTAGGGGTCTCGGAGGGTGGCGCTGGGCTGGGGGGGGGGGTGAGTTTCCTTTTGACCCAGTTGCCTGAGAACTTTTCAGAAGTTACTCTCGTGACCAGAGCAGGTGACATTTGTCGCCTTCTTCCTTGGACACCCACCTCTCCGCCGCCCCCACTCCCACCCCGCCCGGGGGGTGCGCGCCGGGGCTGCGGTGTGTGCCCGGGCAGGCGGGGGTCAAGGGGGAATGAAGGGATGAGCGAGAAGTGAGGCACCGTGAGTCACAGACCCCGGGAGGGAGGGAGGGAGGGAAAGGGGGAGGGACGGGGGAGGGAGGGAGGAGGGACTGTGTCGTACGCTCACCTGTTTGCCAGTCACCCTCACACGCAGAGGCCACCACGGTGAGTCACTGGCACCGGCTACCAGCCGGCACACGTAGGC
>PVJH01016846.1:0-49364 GCA_004026705.1 Nesogale talazaci | reverse complement strand
AAAAAAAAAAAAGGAAATCAGTGGTGAGGAGGTCATAGAATGGCTGGTATGTGGGATTATAATAAGATCTCTCCGAAGTTGGCTCCCCCAAAGATATGCCAAACATTAGAGGCATGTATCAGTACTTGGTGGGATCAGTACTTGGTGGGAGGTCAGATGTTTAGAGATATTCTCCCAGAAAGCTTTCAGCTATCATTCTACCCTATGGCGGGGGCGGGGGAAGGGGTTCTGTGGAGAGCCAGAGAACAGGTCAAACCTATTCTGTGACTGCCAAAGTTAGGCTGCCATCCTGAATCTAGGTTCTGCCCATTCTGTCACATGTATACCCTTAATCCCTCCCATATATATATATATATATATATATATATGGGGCATCACAGCCTCTGGTGGTTGTGGGCACAACCCAGTGCTGCTCCTGAGAGCCGCTGCTGGATTTGCACCACCAAGCCCGCGGGCCGCAGTTCCACACTCAACCACTTACACCACTGGGGCTCAGCCCAAGATATATATATATTTTGGGGAGGGCATCACTGCCACTGGTGGTCGTGGGCACTACCCAGTGCTGCTCCTGAGAACCGCCACTGGATTTGAACCACCAAGCCTGCGGGCCACAGTCCAAATATATATATATATATATATATATATATATATATATATATATATATATACATCACTGCTCTTCGGTGGTGGGAGTAGGAAGCCCAGCTCCACTGCTGGAAGTGAACCTCCGTCCCAGTGGGCCACAGTCCCGCGCACAACCACTACACCACCGGGGCTCAGCCCTTAAGATATATATTTTTTAACTGTACAGTTGTACCTATCGAACCTGCGATTAGTTGTGGGAGCTGGTCTTTCTTCCACACTGATGGGGTTTGATCAAATAAAATATAGCTGAGAGGAATTTCTGAGAACTGAATGAAGGTCAAACATGATAATGGAACAGGAGGAAAGTAAAAGGAAATAGGGAAAAGAACTCAGAGGCAAAAGAAATTTATAGAGGTATAAATACAGGCACATACAAATGTAAATATACTTAAATATATCGAAAGGGATTTAGGTCTATATACATATATGTTAAGTATTAAGGTAGCAGATGGACACTGGACCTCTACTCAAGTCCTCCCTCAACACAAGAACACTTCTAATAACTTGGCATTCTGTGATGCTGTCTTGACGAAATTGCTGAAGACAAAATGGGTATATAAGCACATATGAAGAAAGTTGATGGTGCTCAGATATTAAATGATTTAGCATCTGAGATCTTAAAGACTCAGATAAACAAACAGCCACCTAAGTGGGAAACCATAAAGTCCACATGGAAGAAGCACACCAGCCTTTGTGATCACGAGGTGACATGATCAGGTATCAGAAGACCCAAACAAACAATCCTATCAATGGTAACAAAGGAAGCCAAAGCTCATCTGTGGACAATTAGATATACCCTTACAGAAGGGTCACAGGTGGGTGAAGGGACACATCGGACAGTGTACAATATAACAAAATAATAATTCATGGGGCTGAGCCCCCGTGGCGTAGTGGTTGTGCACGGGACTGCGGCCCACTGGGACGGAGGTTCAATTCCAGCAGTGGGACAGGGCCTCCTACTCCCATCACCGGAGAGCAGTGATGCCCCCCCCCCAAAATAATAATTCATAAATTAGCAGGGTTCATGAGGGAGGAAGGAACGGGGAGGGAGAGGAAATATAAGGGGCTAATACCAAGGGCTTAAGTAGAAAACAAATGTTTTGAAAGTGATGATGGCAACACGTACAAAAGTGCTTTGCATACAATAGATGTAAGTATTGATTGTGAGAAGAGTTGTATGAGCCCCCAATAAAATGATTTTTTAAAAAAGAGCAGAGAAGTAGAATTGAAGCAATGGAAAGCTAATTAGTAAGCTTGACACAAATCTTTCAATGTCAATCTATAAGGACAACCAAGAAGAGCAAAAAATTCTGAAGGAAGGCTAAGAATTATGTGGGACATGACCAAGAGAAACAACTTACATCTCATTAGGATTCAAGAACAGGAAGAAACAAACACAAAACATGGAGAAAATAGCCATAATCTTCCTAGAAGAAAACTTCCCTAACATTGAGGACAAAATTACTATTCAAGAAGCTGAAGGTCTAAGGAAGAAGTTACTGTATATGTATGTCCCTGGGAATACGACAGGGGCCAGACTAAACTCAGGGATCAATATGGTAGCCCACTAAAAAGGAGGGGCAAGAAAAGAAAAAAAGACTAGGGTAGACAGGGGAACAGGGCACTAACCTACCCAAGGGGAGGGTGTTGTTCATATCTCAACAAGGAAACAGGGACCAGAATTCAACCTAGTGCCCCAAGACAAGAATGCAACACACCGACACGAAGCAGGGAACCAATAGAGAGGTCTGAGGGGCCAGCCCCGTTACCAACTATGTGGACATGTTCCCCCCACCCTGAAGAATCCACTTTAGTGTGCTGAGTAAACATCATTGTTGTGATAAATTATAATACCATCCTTATCCTAATTACTCATCTCGGTGTTGTTGCAGGTTAAGTAGCCAATGATAATCCATTATTGTATAAGCTTGGCTATGCTTTAGTAAAGTAGAATTTATGAACAATAAACTTGAATTTCATGTTCTTACCATGTGTCCTGAAATGTGAAAACCACTCTTAGATCATAGACTGTGCAGATGTCAGGCAAGATTTTGTCTATGGATGAATTTGACCTCCCCTGACACAGAATGTTCATTTGATTGCAAGTCTATCTCTGATTTAATGATAAGAAATTTGAGCTGATGGAATAAAATCTCAAGACATAGTATATTTGCTGGCACTAGTAAGAGCTCAATTAGCTAGCTACTATACAAATTCCTGTCATGATAGATAGGTTGACCGTGCCAACCTAACCAATAGGAACCTGTGAGATTAATCAAGTTGCTGTTTGATTGGAGGGCAAAGAGATAAATGGTTTTGCACAGCCAGCCTCCTCTCTCTCTCTCTCTCTCTCTCTCTCTCTCTCTCTCTCTCTCTCTCTCTCTCTCTCTCTCGCTTTCAGGTGATTGGGTCAGTTTGCGACTGCTTTAGTTAGCTCTCTGCCTCAGCTTGTTAGTTACACTCCCTGTGGGACAAGTCAACCCATGACTGTGCAACACTAGAGTTTGAGGCTGTTGGATCCTGTCATCTTGGATTGTTTTGAGTTCTATATCCCATTTGGAACTGTTCAGCTAAGCACCTGAGCTGCTGACTGTTGGTGACTTACCCTGCTATTTGTTGCCTGTGGTGGGACTGTGTGCATTGCCCATGGGAAGACACAGCTGTCTGCTTCCTAGACCTTGGACCTGGTCGCCTTCATGAGTTGAAGGACTTCTAGAACATTAACTGTGCCACAGAAATTACTTGAACTGAGCCCTCTGTACTGCTGTGCTGAGTAATTAGCTGTACATTCCTTCGTGTTGAATAAATCTATCCATATATCTATATATCTATATATTTTTTTAAAAAGAATCCACTTCAGAGGACAGCACTATAGCTACAGCTTTGAGGAGAGGGATGTGTGTGAGCAGAGCACACCGGGGTCAACAAGGGAGGAGGGGAAAAAGAGTGAAGCAAATCTTGACCCACCAAGTCCTGAGGACATTATTTTTGCTCAGAGAAGCCAATGTATAGAGAGGACCATAGGGCCGGCCCACCCATGAGACCCAATGTTCCTCACTGACAACACCATGGGGGACAACACTAAAGTCACACGGTGGGAATTGTGCCCGCCCCGAGCTCACCATGCCGAAGTCAGACACTGGTGATGTGCAACCGAGCAGCAAGGGGAGCAGAGCAATGAAGCCCCCAGGGAAGACCAAACAGACTGTGAGGCCTGGGCGAGAGGCACTATCACACGCGCTGGAAGCCACTCGTAAAAGAGGGCAAATAGACCTTGAACTATTTACAAGCTTTGTTGTTGTTGAAGTTGTTGCCTTTCTGCTGTTGTTGTGGCTATTGCTTTATTTCTTATTGTCTTGTGTTGTGACATATTGTTAGCGCTGCATCTTTATCTGGAAGGGATAGGAGGGATAAATAAACCAGAAAAGCGAACAATGGGATGACAGTTCTGGGGGTACATGGGAGAGGGGGAGACGGGGGGAAAGGAGTAGGTGTTGACAGGTGCAGCAACAAAGGAACAGCAAGTGACTGAAATCGATGGTGAGGAGGGTGTTGGAGATCTGGCAGGGCTAGATCAAGGACAGTGTAGCTGAGAGGAATTCCTGAAACCCAAGTGAAGGCTGAACATGATAATGGGACAAGAGGAAATAAAAAGAAATAGAAGGCAAAGGACATTTATAGAGATCTAAAGGCAGATGCACATATATTTATAGACGATGAAGGGGAAATAGATCTATGTACATGTATTTAGAGGGTTAATATTAAGGAAACACATGGACAGTGGGCCCCTCCTCAAGTATCCCCCCAATACAAGAACACCTTTTTAAAATAATTTGGCAATTTGAGATGCTCACCTTCCTAACACAATTGCTGAGGACAAAGTGGATGCATAAGCAAATGTGGCAAAGAGAGATGATGGTGTCCAACTATCAAAAGATATAGTGTCTGGGGTCTTAAAGGCTTGAAGATAAACAAGATGTCATCTAGCTGAGAAACAACAAAGCCCACATAGAAGAAGCACACCAGATTGTCCCAACATGATGACTGTAGACAAAGCAGGTGCATAAGCAAAAGTGGTCAAGAAAGCTGATGGTGCCCAGCTATCAGCAGATGTACAGTCTGGGGCCTTAAAGGCTTGAAGATAAACAAGCGGCCATCTAGCTGAGAAGCAACAAAGTCCACATGGAAGAAGTACAGCAGCCTGGGTGATCATGAGGTGTTGAGGGGATCAGTGATCAAGCATCAAAGAACAACAACAAAAAAATCATCATTGTGCCCCCCAATAAAATGATTAATTTTTTTTTAAAGGGGGGGGGAGGGGAAAGGGGAGGTTTTGTTTGTTTGTTTGTTTTTTTAAAGAGGAGCTTGTATCAAGGGCTCAAGTGGAAAATATTGGGAAATGTATGTGGAAATATGTGTGCAAATGTGCTTGATACAAATGATGTACTGAATGTTGTAGTAGCTGTAAGAGCCCCCAATAAAATTAAAAAAATAAATTAAAAAAAATCATCATTGTGAATGAGGGGGGATGGAGTAGGAACTCAAAGCCCATCTGTGGACAACTGGACATTCCCTTACAGAAGGCCGGGGAGAGGATGAGGGAGTCAGGGTGCAGCGTAGCAATGATGCAACATACAATGTTACTTTAGTTCTTGAATAGTTCCTCTCCACCATCATGATCGCAATTCTACCTTACAAATCTGTCTGGAGCAGAGGATGTACATGGTACAGATAGGAACTGGAAACAAAGGGAATCCAGGCCAGAGGAAACCCTTAAGACCGATGCTCAGAGGGGCTATAACGGGGGTAGGGTGGGGTGGAGGGAAGTTGGGTAGAAAGGGAGAACAGATTGCAATGATCTACATATGGTCTACTTCCTGGGGGATGGACAGTGTAGAAGTGGGTGAGGGGAGATGTCAGATATGGTGTAAGCTATGACAAAATAATAATTTATAAATTATCAATTATCTCCATTGGAGAGCAGTGGAAGGGGGGGTTGAGGAGTGGATATAAGGGACTCAAGTGGAAAACAAGCTTTTTGAGAACGATGAGGGAAACAGTGTGCTTGGCACAATGGATGTATGAGTGGATTGTGTTAAGAGTTGTACAAGCCCTCAATAAAATGATTTTTTTTTTTAAAAAAAGCTGGAAGAAGCTCTAACAGAATGAACACCATGGCTGAGTCTCGGTGGCGTAGTGGTTGTGTGGGGGGCTGTGGCTCACTGGGTTGGTGGTTCAAATGCAGCAGCAGCTCTCTAGGAGCTGAGCCTCCAACTCCCACCACCAGAGGGCAGCAATGCAAAAAAAAAAGAATTTATAGAGGATGAGGGTGGGGAGTGCAAGATAGGAAGGTCGAGGGGATCTGGGATGCAAATATTAAATGTGGAAGTGGGGAAGGAGCACTAGAATCTACTGTGATGATCTATATACAACTCATTTAAAAACCAATTTAACCATGGAATTATGTGAAATGTGAATATTATATCAAGAAAACCACCGGGGGTGGAGGGTGGGGAAGCCAAACTTGACCAATGGTTACCATTGTGAAGGGGAACAGTTCATTGCATATGCTTTTTGTCAATGATGACAGAATATAGCATGAAGAGTATACTTAGTGACAATGAATTGTACAAGTAGAAGTTGTGGAACTGCGGGGGAAAATTACCTGGGAGCATTTGGAGGGAAATGGGGAACAACAATGAGAAAGAGAAAAATATTTTCTGAAATTAATTCTGGTGATTGTACAACTCTGCTTAATATGATTAAATTGTATAGTATGTGAAGTATATGTCAATCAAACTATGTGAAGTATATGCCAACAAAATCTAACCTATAGGCTGAGCCCCGGTGGCGTAGTGGTTGTGCGCGGGACTGCGGCCCACTGGGATGGAGGTTCAATTATGGCTCCCAGGAACAAAGGCTGGGCCTCCTACTCCCACCACCTGAGGGCAGTGATGCCTAAATTAAAAAAAAAAAAAAATCTAACCTATACAGAAGAGCAACCACAAAGGATTTCAAGGATGAAGTGTATAAAGAATGACACTGAATTATACAAGTAGAAGCTGTGGAAATGGAGAATGTTCTATGGTGTATCTTTTGGCCACAATTAGAAAAAACATACATGAATAACAATGACTATAAGAAAATTATCTAGAGGGCTGAGCCCCGGTGGCGTAGTGGTTGTGCGTGGGAACTCCGTGGGACGGAGGTTCTATTCCAGCAGTGGGGCTGGGCCTCCTACTCCACCACCGGAGAGCAGTGATGCCCCCCCCCCCAAAAAAAAGAAAACAAACAAACAAAAAAGAAAATTATCTAGAATTGAGTGACAATTGTTATAACTGTTCTTAATATGATTGAATTGAATGACATGTAGATAAATTGCTAATAAAACTGTTACAACAAAAAATCCCCAAAAAGACATAAAATGAAAAAAATATTGGGTCTAGACGTGTAGGACATATCTAGATATTCATTCGAAAGCAAAGGATAAGTTGTTGCATCTGCCTCTTTCTACAACCTAAAAGGCTTTTTGGGATTTGAGATACAACGTAACTCCTCATTTGGGGGTGCTACTCTGACCTATTTACTAAGCGACTTAAAAAGGTGTTCCGGCTGCTCTGCCACACGGGCCCTATGACCCAGCTGATCCAGCTGTCAGTGGAAGGTCGAGACTCTGTTTGCTATCTTGGGCAGGCCTCTATTGACGAGTCACAGAACAGACCCTTTGGTTAAGTGAGTAGGAGAAAAATCTGTGCCAGGTTTACAGATGTGAGATGTAGGCACCAGATGAAAGTGGACAGCTACAGCACTGCAACCTTCTTTGGGGGTTTACCTGAAGAGCAGTGGTAAAGGGAAATTCTCTCAGTGGGAATAATTCCAAGCAGTGTAACTAGTTGTTCATCTTGCTTGGAAAGAAACAGCCACAAATACACTGGTTTATAGGCAGGGCCACTGGCTTGGCTAGATGATAAGGGTCTTAGAATGAATCTGATTGGGAATTTGTTGACAAGGTGGTTTGAGGAAGAGATGGATAGACCTCTCTGAATGTGCCAATGATGTGAATTTGTTTCTCATGTGAATGTTTATTAACTATGATCTCGGCAAAGGAGGATTTTAACAATCAAGTGGATATGATGATTTGTTCTGTGGTTACCAAACAGCTTCTTTCCACAGCCACTCTTATCACCTGCCCACCCTCAGACTTGACTTGAGTGAGCCGGGTTGGGCCAGGATCCCTGGGAGAGCCCCCCGACTCGCACCTGGCCCCGAGGCAGGGGGGCAGAACAGGGTCCTCTCCCTAGTGGTCTGCCGGGGGTTTACAGGAGCAAAGGCTTGGGGTGCCTGGCTGGCAGACAGGTTTGGTGTTCTCTGGCCCCCACTGCCGACCCCCCTCCCAACTGGACCTTCTTGGTCTTACTGGCCAAAACAGACCTGGCGGCTCCTCCCAGAGGACCTAGACTCAGCCTGGTCCCCTTGCTTCTCTTCAGTCCTGCCATGTTATCACCGGTGGGGGGCAGGGGCGGCTAGGGTCCAAGGCCATGGGGACCTGGGTTTGGGGAGCAGGGGTTCAGCCAGGGGGCAATCTGGGGAAAGCCCACAGGAATGGGAAATAAATATGAAAAGACCGGAGTCACTGGAGGCTCTGCTCCCCTCAGACAGGTGGGAGGTCCCAGCGGGTGTACAGGGCAGGCGGCTGGTGAGCGCGCAAGGGCAGGCAGGGCAGCAGGTGGCAAGTGCGGAACTCCCTTCAAGGGTGGCCTCCTACCCTGCTGGCATCGGCTTGGCAACCCCCTCCGGTTGATCAGGCTGGGCGGGAGTGGGCCGCAAAGCACAGCGCAGCAGTTGGTGATAACACTTTTACGGCTGGAGGGGTGGACGGAGGCCTGCCGCCCCTCTCGCTGGACCACGAGCCTGGGATGTGTTCGTTGGTTGTCAGGTTGGAGGCGATGAGGTACGTGTGAAACCCTGAGAGGCCCAGGATGGACCAGATGGAGAAGGCGCAGATTACTAGCTTCAGCACGCTCAGTCGTGTCTCCTTCAGAGTGGAGAGAAAGTGGCTTCAGGTGGGTGTCCACGCAGGCGAAGACGAGGGAGATCGATCACAAACACAGAGAAGGCGCGGTAGTTCTGTCTCCTGACACAGTTGCCCACCCAGGGGCAGTGAGGGTCGAACGGTTCCACATGGTTGTCACAGACCCTGCAGTGAGGTCCGCGGCGGCCGGAACATCTCGCAGGTGAAGCAGTACGTCAGCTTCACCATCTGCCCGTTGATTATCACCTCTCCCATCCGAGGGGGTGGCCGGTAAGTGGAGATGCCTGTGTTGCCATCACTTCTCCAAGGTGGCTGTCTCACAGACAGTGCCTGGGGCAGGATGCCGAGGTCGGTGAAGTTCATCTACAGCAAGCAGCTCATGATGAAGAAGAGGATGGCAGCGATAATGGGGATGGTGAGAGTCAATTGGCCAACAGCAGCAGGGAGGAAGGTTGTGGATGAACTTCCACTTACCCAACCCAATTTGTTTGCCGCTCCTGCTGAGTATTCACTCTGCAAACATAGGACCTGCAACATGGAGCCAGGCCTCAGAGTAGTAAGGCTTGAAGTTGGCGGCAGGTTGATCACATTGGACTGTTTTTCTCATAAGAAAGGCAGTGTACTGTTATTTCTGGGGTAGAAATTTATGCCAGCTATAGGTCTGTCTTCCCTACATGAAATGCTTTCTGCCAAAACTATCATCACGGACTTAGAAAATGCTTATGCACCATACTGACACCCCACATGGCATTATCTTCCATCAAAGAACCCAATTCACAGCAAATGAAGTGTCCTTGGACTCATGCTCAGAGAGGTCACTGATCTTACTATGGCTGGTGTTAAAATTTTATGAGCTTTGGAAAGCGCCTTATCAGTACCTCAATGCTCTCATCTTTAAAACAGGGATAACAATGGCACTTATTTCAGTGTTTTTGTTTTGTTTTGTGGGCCTCACTGCCCTCTGGTGGTGGGAGTAGGAGGCCCAGCCTCGCTGCTGGATTTGAACCTCCAACCCAGTGGGTCGCAGTCCCGCGCATAACCAGTACGCCAACCGGGGCTCAGCCCCACAGTGTTTTAAATAAGTTAATTTCCACAAAACTCATGGGGCAGTTCCTGGAACATATTGAGCATTAAAATATGCCTGCTAAATGTAGTAATTCACAGTTCTTTTTTGGAGGATTAAAAAATATGGCTCGACCTTTAGTACTTGATCTTCCAGCTAGAACCCGAGGATAGTGAATCTATCTAATTTAATTCAAGCCAGGGGAATAGTTCAAGTTGGGTGTGAATAAATAACTTTCTTGACTATAGGTATTTCATCTATAAAATGATTAATATCACAAGTCCTACTCACCTCACAGGATGGCTCCAAAGGAAACAGGGCATACATGTCAGAGAGCATCGGAAGAGTGAAACTGTGTCCTGATGCTCCATGGGTACATCAACAGAGGAAACGCAACAGAGGAAGTTATGAGGGAAACTAAAATAGTTAAATTATGACACATAAGCTTAGTTCACAAAGACAAAAGGCCAAATACGCTGCTAAGTGTATGCACTAACAAGGATGACTGGAAATGTGAAGACTGAGAAATCTAAATCCTTTTTGTGTTTAATCAAGTAAATGCTGAAGTGAAAGACAAAGTGAAAATAAAAACCTTTTCAATCAGTAATGCTTTTACTTTGAGTCAATTTCAGCCAGTGATACTTTCACTTCTCACAATGATTCAGCCAAGTGCTTCTAGTAATATACTGTAAAATTTTAATTTAAAAGTTCAATGAAAAAAAAAGGGTGGGAAAAAAAAGAATTCAATGATTACAAATAAGAACACATCAAAAGTCTATCTTTACCTTTATTTCCATATATGTAGAAAGTGATGCTAATTTACCAATATTCTTCTTATAATCTCAAATGCTTTCATAAATACTAGACATTTCTAATTAGCACCATATGCTCAAATAAAGAAGAAAATTAGAATTCTGAAGTGTTCCAACTTAATTTCCTGATATTCTTACCAGAAAATTATGTTTGAATGTGGATTAAAAAACCTCCTTCGGCCCCAGCAGGACCCATGGCGAAGTCATCGTAGTACAGAGAAGGCGGCACCGCACACCGCGGCCTGAGGCTCTGTCGCTGGTGCCAAGCTCACGCTCCGGCTGGCTCCATGTGGGAAGAGACCCAGTGATCACGGGGCCTGGTCCGCACCAAGGCCCACTTGTACAGCAGTATGGACAGTGTTGGGTGCCGACGTCATCAAGTGCCCCAGGGAGCACCGGGTCTGTGGGAACAAAATGCTACAGTGCATCTCGCTCAAGTGCGGAGTCACAATGGAGCAGATAGAAAGAGTGAACAATTTACCAATGACTGTAAATTTCTAAAGAAAACTCTGAACATCCCAGTGATTTCAGAGAAGCTTTTGCTGTCTAATGGACTTCATTGATTCTCCAGAAAATCAAACTGAATGGCAGTCATTCTCTCGGAGAGGAGCCGCAGGTGCCCAGGGCAGCCCTGTCCCCTCCCAGTCTGCAGAAAGCCGAGGTGCAGCCCGAGGAAGTGCAGGGTCCGGATTTCCTGCAGAGACTAGACTTGCAGATTAAAGTGATCAACACACATAGGCAAGAAACTAAAAGAAGCGGAGATGAAGTAATGGCTGGACACTGAAGATTCAAAAGCAGGTCTTTTGAATTTCCAAAGCATACATCTTAGACTCACAACTTAGTACAGTTCCACCTTCTGCCCTTGCTCTGAAGTGACTCGTCTTGTCTGGTTTTCCCGAATTTTAAGTCTGGCACGACAGCAAAATTGTATCCTTAAAGCTTATCACTATTGTTGGTGGGGGTAGTTTTCCAACTAGCCTTTGTATTTTTTTTGTTGTTGTTGTTTTTTTGTTTTTGGGGCATCACTGCTCTCCAGTGGTGGGAGTAGGAGGCCCAGCCCCACTGCTGGAATTGAACCTCCGTCCCAGTGGGCCGCAGTCCCGCGCACAACCACTACGCCACCGGGGCTCAGCCCCCAACTAGCCTTTGTAAAATATTGGTTGACATAAAGGATCAAAGACTTATTTGCATATTCAAGATCAAAATAGTTTATCTTCCCCTCAAGATCAATAATGAAAGTAGCAGGAGGGTTGAGGGAAGGTGAGGGGCAGCTAATCACAATCATCTACATAAAACCACCTCGCAGGGGGGGACGGACAGACAACAGAGAGGTGGGTGAAGGGAGACCTTAGTCAGTGTTTTGAAAATAACATGCTCAAATGTGTTTGACACAATCAATGTAAGTATGGATTGTGATAAAAGCTGTATGAGCCCAATAAAATGATTAAAAACAATTTATCTTGGGCTGAGCCCCGGTGGCGTGGTGGTTGTGCGCGGGACTGCGGCCCACTGGGACGGAGGTTCAATTCCAGCAGTGGGGCTGGGCCTCCTACTCCCACCACCGAGAGCAGTGATGCCCAAAAAAAAAAAACAAAAACAAAAACCAAAAAAAAAAAAAACCAATTTATCTCCTGATGAAATCCTATGTCCAAAATTAATAGAGGCTGTTTATGTGATGCTGAATGTGCTGTGTTTATAACTTAAGTACTATGTGTGTGTGTCTGTATGTATATATATATATATATATAAAACATTCTGTAATAATACAAAGAATCAAAGTTGTTCCTTATTTTGTGACAATAAACTACAAAATCTGAATGAGAAAATAAGCTTTATAAAGAAAAAGTTTGAAAATATTAAATCTTTCAGCTTTACGCTGTACATTTTTTTAAAAAGTCTATGTGAGGACTTAAATCTCAAAATCACATTGCATGGAAGAGGAAAACATAGTGCCTATTTTTTATTTTAACCGAAAGTCTATTAATTTGAATGCTACTTTAATTCTAGTAAAAGTGACCTGTATCTCTAACCTTTTAAATAACCAGAGCAGATTAAAGTCAGTATTTTAAAAGTTTGTTATAATTTAATCTTTGAACAAGTTTTTTATCTTGATTTTTCGGTAAATAGCTTTAGTTCTTAGAAAGTTCTTATAACTCATAGGGATTTTGTAATAGATTTTGTAATAGATCTCTAAAGACAGGTAGAAGCTTACCAAACAACTCTACATAGTAAGATGTATGCTGTTTTAGGTCAGCAATGGACAATCCTAGATGTACAAATAGATTAAATGTTTTTTTGGGGTGTGTGTGTGTGCATCGCTGCCCTCTGGTGGGAGTGGGAGGCCCAGCCTTGCTCCTGGAGAGCTGCTGCTGGATTTGAACCATCAAGTCAGTGGGCCGCAGTCTCACACTCAACTATTACGCCACCGGGGCTCAGCCCAGATGAAATGTTTTGAAATAAAAATCTAAGTGAAGGCCAAGGGGTATCAAAACGCAAAGTAAGGCGAACAGAATATAAAAGGAGATAAAATACAGCTTTGCTTATGCTTGCTTAACTTACACATATGGTTGTTCTTCTAAAGATAGAGGAGATGCATGTTACTCCAGGACAAACCAAATACCCTCTTTTCTCAGAGTACAAAAGATGCCACCATTGTTTTTTGAAACTAAATACATTTTAATAGAAAACAAAATAAAAAATAACTCTTTTCAGAAAACAGAAGTATTTAATCCATTTCCCACAAATGAGAGCTAACTCTATTGTCAGAGCAGTTTCATATGCGTGCGTGTGTACTTACAATTCGCTTCACAAAGTTTTCGTTATTGGTACTGCAGTGTAGGAGGTGGGAGCAGGAAATAAGTGTGGAAAGTGACACTTTTGAATAAAGAGTCACTTGGAAATTTGCTATTTTCTAATTTTTTCTTGTGACTTGTAATTTCAATTTGATTTCCATTTCTTTACCACCATCCTTCTCTTCAAGGAAGATAATTACAAATAGAAGTGCAGCCAAGCAAAGAATCTTTCCTCCCATTATCACTGCAAGATCCTAAAACGTTCTCCATCAGATCCCTAACCCACTTCTAGAACCAAGTCTGTCACTCAGACATTCCCCCTTTTCCCTAATCCACTGTGCTGCTCCCAAATCCTCTAATTTCCCTGAACCTCAAAATTCCAAGTATCATAGCCAGTGCCAGGAGTCAAACCTGAAAGATAAAAGCAGAGAAAGTACCCTCTGCCAGTGCTAGATAACCTCTTCTCAATAACAATAATAATTATAATAGCAACAATAAAAAATCCCGTTTCTTTGTAATTATGAAAAAGGAAAAAGTTTTTGCCAGGACTAGCTCTCTCTCCATTTCTCCTTTCCTTCCTAAACCAATAAGGATTTTATCTTCAACCAAAATGATTGATAATACTTAACATTTATAGCACTGCTTATCTTGAAAGTGCTTTACAATCATCCTCTAAATCAAATCCAGTACCCCAGTGAGGTAAGTGTGATCTCAGTCTTGCAGACAGGAAAAATGAGACAGAGACTCCAAGACACTCGCACAAGGTCACAATGGGATCTTTGTTGAGAATTTGCTGTCTGCCCTCTGAAGCATCTTAATTCTTATTCTCATGTGCTCTTATAGCCTTTGTTTCCCCACCTTAGTCCTTCAACATTTTGTGGGACCAAATGAAGGTGTGGTATACTAAGGATGTCAGCCAACAGAGGAAAAGGAAGAGTAGGGAAGTGTTTTTCACAGTCAGTCAGTGATTTAATCTCAGTTTGTAGTAAGATTTGCAATCCTGAGGCCTTCCACCACTGCCCCGATCCATTAACACAAAAATAAAAAATTAATGTTCCTGATTTTCTTGTGTAATCCCCGTCACTAAAAGAAGGTTACAGGCCATAAACTGTACACTCAGCACATTACTCATCTGCCCGGTGTATACGCCCACAAGTTCACTGGAGGAGCCATCAGCAGAAGTACTGCAGTAAGTGTTCCTGATGTCCCAAACACGAACGGAGTTGTCCATGGAGGCAGAGGCAATCAGGCTGCTGTCTGGGCTGAATGTAAGGCTGGTGATGTTGTCTGTGTGGCCTCTCAACTCTTTATAAAGGGTTCCGGAAGCCAAGTCCCACAGCTTCAACCTCTGGTCCTCACCAGCAGATGCCAAGTACTTACCATTAGGAGAAAATGCAAGAGAAAGCACAGGCCCTCGGTGGCCTGTGAAGAGCCTCACAGAGTTCCCCTGCTGAGCACTCCACAGTCGGACCGTCTTATCAGTTGAGCCAGTGGCTAAGTAGTTAGAATTGGGGTGGAATTTGACACAGTCCACATCTGCCAGGTGCCCTGCATATATTCTCAGTGGGTAAGTCCGGTCAAATGACCACAGCCTTGCCGTACGATCGTGTGAACCACTGGCGAAGTACAGACCATAGGGGCTAATGTCCAGGTCCCACACAGGGTACGCATGTCCTTGGTACAGCACAGTGTTGGTGAAATTTCCAAGGTCCCAATATCGAATGGACATGTCTTCAGAACAAGAGAGCAACCCTGAGCTGTCCGATAGGAACCTTGTTCTGTACACAGGCCCACAATGTCCTCGGAGTATCTTCATTTCTGTGCCTGTGCCATCATCCTCGTCATCCTACAAAGCCAGGGTAAGAGTGGAAGAGGAAATATAAAGGGGAAAAAGTTTAGCTGTCTGACAAGGAAAAAGAAAGGGCAACAGGGGAGAAGGGAAAGCTAGTTAACTACTAGTAAGTAACTGTAACCTTGACCAGAAAAAACGGCAATTGAGAAGAAGGCAGGTTTTGGGGACTAAGAAATTGCTTTCTTCAAGGTCATCAGGTAAAATAAATAAATATAAAGGAATGAATGAATAAGCAAATGAATAAATAAGGTTATCATGTATGAGGGGGTACCCCTCTAAAATCCTGGAAAAAATAGTAAGCATTTCTCCTGCCAGGCAAGCATTGAACAACTCTAGTTAGTATAGCCAGGGACATCTTCTGGGAAGCTTTTTGCTGGTCACATTGAATTTTTTCATTTTTTTGTGATGGCTGATTTAACAGTGTGTAGCTGTGAAATTTTGTTTCTTGCTTGAGAAAAATACTGCAGAAACTACTGTGATGTTGAACACAGCTTAACAGCAGTTCTCAATCTATGGGTCTCAACCCCTATGGGAGGGTTGAATGACACTTTCACAGGCGTTGCTTGATTCTTAACAGACGCAAAATTACAGTTGTGAAGAAGCAATGAAAATAATTTTATGAGGGCTGAGCCCTGGTGGCGTAGTGGTTGTGCGCGGGACTGTGGCCCACTGGGATGGAGGTTCAGTTCCAGCTCACAGGCGCAAAGGCTGGGCCTCCTACTCCCACCACCAGAGGTCAGTGATGCCTAAAAAAAAAAAAAAAGAAAAGAAAAGAATTTTATGGTGGAGGGTGCGTGTTACAACAACATGAAAAACTGTATTAAAGGGTTGCATAATTAGTAAGGTTGAAAACCACTGGCTTACAAGGACAGTTTCTCTATGGGAGAAACTCAAGTGTACAAGTGGTTTCATTATTTTAAAAAAGGTGGATTGATAATGGATCTTGCTCTGGACATCAACTTCCCCAATGAAGGAAAATGCTGACAAAATTTATCCAGTTGTGCCAGAAGACCGATGATGGACCAGTCAAGAGATGGGGAAGTTATCTGGACTACCTTGGAGCTCGGTTCAGCAAATTTTAATGGAAGATTTGGGAATGAGAAGGGTCACTTTGAAACTTGTGTCTTAGGTTCTGACTGATCAGGAAAGAGTGTCGACTATAATATGTCATCCTCTGGAAGAACAGCATTGAATTCACCCTTTTTCCTAACATCATTACCAGTGATGAGACATGGTACTATTCTTACAACCCCCAAAGCAAACATCAATCAAGTCAGTAGAAGATGCCATTGTTACCTCACCGCAGGGGGGGGGGGAGGGCGCCCCCCCGCCCCCCCCTCCCGAAGCTTGGCAAGTGAAATCAAAGATCAAGATGATACTCATTTGTTTTTTTTTTTATGTGAGGGGCATAGTACATTTGGAATTTGTTCCACCAGGTCAGACTGGTAATCAAGATTTCTATTTCCAGGTTTTGAAAAGAAGGTCTAACCCTGCACAACAAATAATGCCTGATCTGTGGCAGATGGGGGACTGACTTTGTTCCACAACAATGTACCTGCTTAGGCAGCCATCTCAGGATGCCAGTTTTTGGCAAAAACTGCATGCTTCTCTTGCCCTATATACCATACTCATCTGAACTCACTCCTTGTGACTTCTTTTTGTTTTCAAATGAAGAGGGACATAAAAGGACAGCAATTTGATGAAGTAGAAGAGGTGAAGAAAAAAACAAGGAAGCTGCTGTCTGCCATCCAAACAGATAAGCTTGAAATATATTTTTAAGAATAGAACTGCTGGATGCTCCCCTCCCCCCCCGCCCAAAATAAATAGAACTGCAGGTTTGAAAAATATATTTTGTAATGGAGAATACTTTGAAGGTGATAAGGTTGTTTTGTAAAAATAAAATTAAATACATATCTTTGGGGAGAAAAAAAATTCAGTTTTTTTTGGAGGTAATGCTTTATCAAATCAAATGATATAGGGATGTAAAATTGTTATTGTATAACTGTACTTTTAAAGTTGAGGATAATATATACTTTAAAAGCGGATTAAAATATAGTTTCTTTAAAATGAACTTTCTTTGTTAGTTCTAATATATGTTACTTTGAAAAAAGGTTACACCTTTTTAGATTCCTTTATTCTATCTATGTCTGCATTTGAAGTTTTTTGCTTTTTGCCATACGGCTTCTGTTTTCGGTGCACTTAAGATAATTCTGACAGGTTTATTATCATCCACTGAGGTTAACATACATTCTGCACTATATAAAGGCAGAAGTAATGTTGCTTAAAGATTAATACAGAGCTTGGGCTGAGCCCCGGTGGCGTCGTGGTTGTGCGCGGGACTGCGGCCCACTGGGACGGAGGTTCAGTTCCAGCAGTGGGGCTGGGCCTCCTACTCCCACCGCCGGAGAGCAGTGATGCCAAAAAAAAAAAAAAAAAGATTAATACAGAGCTGTTATATAAATTTAACCAATACCTACTCTGGACACATTAGAATTAATAGTAAGCTAGAAAGGTACAATTTTCAATAAATTAAGCATATACTCCACGTTGCCGGTCATATACTGCTGCAGTCCAAAAAATAAAAAATAAAATAAAGTTGATGACTTGAGACAGTGACGTTTTGGCGGTCTCAAACATTTCCAAAGTAACCAAACAGAATTGCTTTAAGCAAATCAAGTAACTTGTGATTATTGGAAATCCTTTGTGGGGGGCAAAGCAAGAGGAGAGGAAGTAATGGCACTGCAAGAGAAAGATCTTTTTCTCTTCTTTCTCCTCAACCACACCGTTTTCAAATGGCTTCCCCTTAATAGCTGTCTTTAGACTGGAATCCATCAATGAATGACTTTTAGTGTTTAATTAAACACTAAAAGAAAAAAAATGATGCAGGTTCCTGAATTAGCTGACTTTGAAATAAGGTTCTTATATGGGGTCTTATATAGAAAAAGGGCATCATTTTAACTTCTATTTGAAAACTACTACATTAAACATTAAGTGAATGAATGCCTCTAGCATGTAAATATTTGAGAAAAACGGAAAATACCCGTCTTCCAGATGCTTACCTCAGATACTCAACATTAAACATTTATTATTATTGCCATAATTTTTACTCTCCAATGAATCCATTCACCTAAAATCCTGATGTTTTTCCCCCTCGAGGGAGGTTATCTTCCACAGGCATTTTAGAGCTTTAGGTTCTACTGAGTGCTAACAATAGTACTGGTCATTTTCCTTCCCAGAAGCTAACGTTGTATAATTTTAAGAATGAAGGGTCCCCTTATAAATTGTAATTTCTGAAATGCTGCTTTTAAAAGTCTCATGGTCAAATTATATGATCTAACGATTGCATAGTGTAAATACATTTGTCTTACCTCTCAATAAAAGGGTACTTTTCTATTAAAAAAAAAAAAAAAGAATGAAGGGCTGAGCCCCGGTGGCGTAGTGGTTGTGTGCGGGGACTGCGGCCCACTGGGACGGAGGTTCAATTCCAGCAGCAGCTCCACATGAGCAAAGGCTGGGCCTCCTACTCCCACCACCAGAGGGCAGGAATGCCCCCTAAAAACAGAATGATATCGTATATACTTGAGTATAAGCTGACCCCCATATCACCTGAGGCACCTAATTTTTTTTTTTTTTTGAGCATCACTGCTCTCTGGTGGTGGGAGTAGGAGGCCCAGCCCCACTGCTGGAATTGAACCTCTGTCCTAGTGGGCCGCAGTCCCGCGCACAACCACTACGCCACCGGGGCTCAGCCCTGAGGCACCTAATTTTAACACAAAACCTGCATTAAAAAAACTGTGAGAATTCGGCTTATACACGAGTATATATGGTATATTAGTCTACAAGAGATTGCATAAAGAACTGCAAACTCCAAACCATTGTTACTGAGCCATTTCCAACTCAGAGCAACCCTGTCGGACAGAATAGAATGGAGCTTCAGAGGCTCTAAATGTTTGCAGGAACAGATGGCTTCATCTTTCTCCTGCAGAGTAACTTGTGAGTTTGAACTGCTGACCTTACAGTGAGCAGCGCAACACTTAACGTACGATGCCACAAAGACTCCATAAAATTACAGGGCTAAAACACTTCAAAATTAATAAGGCAAAAATCCTTGGAAAACTAACTGTAAGTGAAAGATCACTTTATTATTGCTGAAGTGCAAATGTTCTTCATTTAGAATAGGAAACTGGGGTGTCAGAAAGAAGAATTTAAAGTTTGGTGTTCAGAGATCCTGTTATGGGTTGAACAGAAGATGTGCTTGAGTCTCTCAGGGATATGCAGATTGTCTCAACCCCTGGGGAAGTGTTTGGTTTACCCTGTAGACTAAAAAATGGAGAAACCAGAACTTCCTGCTGTTTTTGTCCAACTTTTTGAGAGGACCACAACTTAAAATGTCCTGTGTTTTCATGACTTTCTTATTTAAATTCCACAAGGGATTCACTACTGTAGAACTGGACACCAAGAAAGAATAGCTTCTTTATACATTCACACAGACACCCTTCCTGCTCTTAGTCCAATAGTATATAACATTGCATTTTCCACTGGACATATCACAGTAAATGAGCAGGCATCCCATGGAAGAATTTGGGATTGAATATTGGGTTGAATAAATGACATTACTAAAATTAATTTTGCCTGGTTTTTTTTGCCTGTTCTTTTTTATTTTTTAATGTAGTTACCAGAGAACTTTAAATGGCATATTTGACTTGTATTTGTTATGTGTATACACTAACAACAAACTATATATGCTGTAACTATAAAACATATAAAACCATGAAATTTTAAAGATAATAACAATAGATATTCTAATTTTATCATTAAATATTGTCTTATACAACTTTGGTTTTGATCATCGGATTGTAGATTGTTGAACCCTACACTAGACCATCTGAGGTTATAAAGGATATTTGCTTCTAGACTAGAATGTTTCAAATATTTCATCTCATATTCCAGTCTTTCTGAGATCAGGAATTTTTTTTTTTTGGATTTGAAACAGCCTCAGGGTATTCTCTCATTAGCTGTGGAGTGGAAATTAAAGAAATTAAATATGGCTGGACTTGGAAGTGATCTAAGGTGTGGAAAATTCAAGTCCTGTTATTTATGTGGGAAATATGTGGGAAATGACTGCAGCCTGAATTACAATGTGACAGTAAAGCAGGTTGTTGGTCATCTGTAAATGCAAACTGTTTACGTGCTGAAAAGTATGAATTCTATACAAGACTTTTTGTTAGTGGCCTTTGAGCTGGTCTCTAACTCATGGGGACCCCATGCGTTACACAGAACTGCTCCAGAAGAATTTCTTGGCTGTAATCATTATGAAAGCAGATTGCCAGGCCTGTCTTCTACAGTGTCACGGCATAGGTTTGAGCCGTTAACTTTTGGGTCAGCAGCTGATCACAAGCACTTATGTTATTCAGGTTCCTTACCCAACCACGTAACAGATTTCATTAATAATTTTAAAATGTTCTTATATGTTGAACCACATTGGCTTAAATAAAATTCATTATTAAAATTAATCTTGCCTTCTCCTTTTATCTTTTTAATGTGACAACCATAGATTTTTAAATGTCTTATTTGGCATATATTGTCTTCCTCCTGGATAGCATTGAACTACATAACAGTTTTATATACAAATTATAAAAATTGAGTATTTCTGACATTGATTACTTTTCAAATGCAAAGATAACCAGATTTTGGAGGGAAATTCAGTAGATATTAAGTAAACTGGTATACATGCTCTTCATGATCTAAAGTCCCTGGGTGGGATAAACATTTACCATGCTCCACTAGTAAGAGAAAGGTTGGGGGTTCAAGCCTACTTTGAGGTCTATTGTTAGGAAGGGCTGGTGATCTACTTCTGAAAAGTCACTGAAAACACTATAGAGCATATTTTTACTGTGACACACATGGGAGACTTCGAGATAGAGGTGACTGACTCCTTAGGAGCATGTTACTCTTAGGAGATGGTGATTGGCCACGATGAGGGTAGTAGTGTACATGTTAATGTATATGAAAAGAACAATACAGCTATGACTTGGTACCTACAGTGTTTCATACTGCTAAAATATTAAAAGTGATTCATCACTAAGGGGGACATGTGATCTCATTTTAACTTCCATTTCACTGTGGAGCAAATAGCAGGGGCGATAGCTTAATATCAACTAATGAGAACAATTAGTACCAAGGATGAGAAAAGTGTGTGCTAATTTAATAAAGTTCCAATGGTCAAGTTTATCTCCAAGTACTACTGTTTGATGAGATTCATAGAAGGCAGTTCTACAAATCAGGTTTTGTTTGGCATAACTTACAGAAAGTATCTTGAGCTGTACTATTTTCTTGTTCCATGAAAAAAATTGACAGCTAATAAACACCATAAATTTAGCCAGTTAAAGAATATAGCTTAATGTTTTTTTAGCATATTCACTGAGTTGTATAACTATTACCTATCTCAGAAGTTATTACCTCAAAAAGAAACTCTATACCCATTAGCAGTCACTCCCCTTCTCTTCCTACCCCAGGCAATCACTTTGTCTCTACAGATTGCTATTTTTTTTGGGGGGGCATCACTGCCCTTTGGTGGTGGGAGTAGGAGACCCAGTCTTTGCTCCTGTGGAGCCTCTGCTGGAGTTGAACCTCCATCCCAGTGGGCTGCAGTCCCGCACACAACCATTACGCCACTGGGGTTCAGCCCCAGATTGCTATTTTTTGTTTTTTTTTGTTTGTTTTGCGGGCATCACTGCCTCTGGTGGTCATGGGCGCCACCCAGTGCCACTCCTGAGAGCCACCGCTGGACCTGAACCACCAAGCCCGCGGGCCACAGTCCCGCACTCAACCACTTACGCCACCGGGGCTCAGCCCCAGATTGCTATTCTTGATCCCATCATATAAACGGAATCATATAATATGGGGTCTGCTTTTTTCACTTAATGTGCTTTCAAATTTCATTCATGTTATACCAAGTAGTTCATTCCTTTAATATAGGGGGCTTCAAAAAACAAAGAAAGATTTTTGTAGCAACCATGCTAAAATATTGAATCCCCCTTGTAATACACAGATATTACATTTTATCTATCTATTCCTCAGTTGGTGGACACTTGGGGTGTTTCCACAACTGAATTACTATGAATAATGGGTTATGAACATTTATGTATAACTTTTGGGTGGAATGCTTTCATTTTTCTTGCTATTTCTCACCGACTAACAGTTATTTCTTCAAAAAGGTTATGGAAGACATTGCAAACTAGTCTTTCAACTTGGTTTATCGAGGGTTTTATCATTTCCTATAATCACTTTAACCCAGATGGCTTTACTATTTAACTGTTTGGCTTCCATAGGCACATGAGCTTGTCACCCTTGTATTTTTTTTTTTTTTTAGGCATCACTGCCCTCAGGTGGTGGGAGTAAGAAAGAGGCTCAGCCTTTGCTCCTGGGAGCCGGAATTGAACCTCCGTCCCAGTGGGCCGCAGTCCCGCGCACAACCACTACGCCACCGGGGCTCAGCCTGTCACCCTTGTATTAAGAGTTAATTTTAACAGTGAATTCTACAAGAAATGAAGACAGTAAAAATTCTCATTAGAAAAAGTATTAAAAACCAACCGCCAGACTGATTTATATTTTCCTTCTCTCCAAGCTGCCTTTTTGCCAGAAACTAAAACCAAAACCAGACTAAATTAAACTGGTTCCTATGATTGCCTTTGTTCCTTACCTCAGTGACATATAATCTGAGACATCAATGTCCACATTTGGCTCTTTCCCTCATCCTGTACATTAATCCTTTGAGTTCTTTCCATTTCACCTTCTAACCTACCCTGCAAGTTTCCTAAGATGCCAGGTTACCATTTTCTTTTTTTTTTTTTTTTGGAGGGCGGGGAGGGCATTACTGCCCTCTGGCACCACTCCCCTACATCACTTTTTAATGTCAAGAATAAAGTCCAAGTCTAAATCTCAAAACTAGTAAGGTCAATAGAAATAATCTTTCTCTTTTTGTATTTATAGAATATTAAAGTAAATAAGGTCTATATCCTTCCTCCACCTACCAAAAGAACCAACTCCAAGGAAAAGATAGCTCAAATAATATGCAATGAAAATTATTTTTGAAGGTACTGTAAGATTGTAGAAATACAAGTTTGTACATTGGACTCTATAGACTCTTCATAACAAACTCCTCTAATAATACCATTCTAGCTGTAAGAATAAAAATTTCAGGGCTGAGCCCCAGTGGCGTAGTGGTTGTGCGCGGGACTGCGGCCCACTGGGATGGAGGTTCAATTCCAGCAGTGGGTCCACAGGAGTAAAGACTGGGCCTCCTATTCCCACCACCAGAGGGCAGTGATAACCAAAAAACAAACAAAAAATTTTCAAAGCCCTACTACCTGGAAGACCCCTCAGAAAATTAAAACAAGAAAGAGCAAGCTTAATTTAAAGCACCCAATGTCCTTAATATTTTTACCAACAAATATAATTTAACTAGAGTAATTCTTTAATCCTTAATTTTTCTATCTTACGTAAAGAATTTCCATACCAAGCATTTTACGTCATACTTGAGCTTCAATGGTGTTATGACAGATGTTTTGAGATCCACTGTTTTGTAGGGTCACTCACTCTTAGGAACATTAACTCTGTGAAGTCGCTCACTCTTTTCCTCTTTCCCCATGTTTTCTTTCTTTTTTCTTTAGGTGTGTGTGTGTGTGTGTGTGTGTGTGTGTGTGTGTACCTTTCCCCATGTTTTTAAGGCAATGAGATTCTTTGACAAGACACACCGCCACTGGGCCAACCTATTACAATAACCATCCCCAATAGGCAAAATAAGACCCGATGACTGATTACATTTCAGCTATACTTTCTGGGTGCTTTTTACAATGGAGTCTGAGAATACCTTGGGATATATGAAAGTGGAGGATGTAACTACGGAGGTGGTAAAACCCAGTATTGATAAGGGGCAGCAATACCTCAGATGCTGTTATTGAGATTGGAAAATGACACAACCATTTTTATAGGGAAAAGGACAATATTAATCACAATGTAAAACGTGGGTAATCCAGTAATCTTACTTCCAATATTTATACTTGCAGAAATGTGCAGATATATGTAGACAAAGGTTACTATAAATCTGTTTATATATATATATTTTTTGTAGGGCATCACTGCCCTCTGGTGGTGGGAGTAGGAGGCCCAGTCTTTGCTCCTGTGGAGCTGGAATTGAAGCTTCATCCCAGTGGGCCACAGTCCTGGGCACAACCACTATGCCACCGGGGCTCAGCCCAATCTCAGTTAATATTAACTAAAGTTTCTTTAATTAGGCTTGGTGATGTTATCTACACTTAAGTTACTAATAAACACTAACCAATCATTCATAGCATTGAGGGAATGTAATTATCTCTTTCACAAGCATTTAGCAGAAATTCAATGACTATGGATTATGTGGTATTAATTGGTTTTAGTTATAAAATGAGTGCTAATAATGAAGCCATTCTCTGTAAAGTCAATCATGTTTGGTAGGGATATTCTAAGGAATGGAGTAAGGTAGATGAAGGGAAGAAAAAAAATGATACTCATACCTCTTCTTCAAGAATATCACAAGCCAAGTGGATACGAGACACATCTACTTGGTGGGGTTCAGACTTTAACTTCTTGGACCGTAAACTCCACAGTTTTATACAGGAGTTATCGAACCCAGCAGCAAGCAGCTTACTATCTGGGGAAATTTCTGCCGTGTTCAGTAGCTGCTCTGTGTTATAGAAGGCATAGAAACAGATTGTGGTAAGTGAAGGAGGACCATCCTTGACTCGCTTAATGCTCTCTTGCAAGACCTCCAAGGCAGCTTCATTTTGCAGAATAGGGGTGGGCATGTCAGTGGGCTCTAAGCCACTGCTCTCACTACGTGAGGAGCTGCCACTGGCATAGAGCTGGTAGTCTGTTCTCTTGGTAGGCTGCACATCCAGATGAATATGTAAGGAGAGGACTTTGCACAGGGCAGTATTGTTGTCACTTTGGAGGTAGCGGATAAGGTAGTTGTAGCTGTCTTCTTGGAGACGGACTACATACTTGTTATCTAGGAATGCTCGAAGCGTGAAGTTAGACAGGATGTCCTGGATGGTTTGAGTGGTCTGTAGCTGCTCAATGACATCCTTCTGACTAGCGTTCTGTAAAAACATTCCATGGAAGCGGCTGTAAAAACTTTCCACTGTGCTCTTCGGACTGTTCTGGACCAGGCTGAGATGGAGGTAGACAAAGAGAGGATAGAGGAGAGGCATCACTTCGTGGCTGTGCTGGGAATCAGAATCTATAATGGAAATAAAACAAAAGCCCAACAGCTTTATAATCCATGTAATCTCAGAAGATAATGTGATCCCAGTGAGGAATCAACCAGCACATACTTTCTTGTCAGGACTGTATTTTCCAAGACTAATGATCAAAATATGAATTTCAAGGTCTGAGCCTTTTCTTAGATGAGGTGAAGAGCTTAGACTTTGAAGTCAAGCAAATCTGGGCATGAATTCTTTCATAAAGCCCAAATTTGATGCTCAGAGAAGTCAAATGACTTGCCTAATTCTTACAACAGTTCAAATAGGAGGACTTTATTTTGTGCCCAAGTCCTCAGAGCTTAGGACTCCCCAATACGTTAGGATTTCTCAAATTGGGATCTTCTTATCTGAAAGTCCTCAGATTTATTCTTGGAGTTCTGTATATTCTTCACAAGAAAATTTAAACTTGATAATAAGCTAAGAAAACAAACAAACAAACAACAAAAAAGAAGAAACAATGATTACCAGTACATTCAGAATTATCTTTATAACCACTTGGCAAGTGGTTATAAAGTATTGACTTGAGATTTTGTGCTATAGTTTTGTTTTGTTTTGTTTTTTAATTTTACATATAGCATCTAACATAAAATCTTATTTTAGGGGGTTCAAGAAGATGTCTAGCTACCCGGAAAGAGTCCTGGTGGTACAGCAGTTCCACATTCATTAGTTATGATGTACGACAAAGATGAGCAGCAGTGTTTCTGTAGAGATTTACGGTCTTGGAAACTCCAAGGGGCCAATTTACTTTGTCCTGTAGGGTATGAGTTAGCATCAACTCATCGGCAACAAGGCTCTCCGAGCTGTCACGCTCTAACGGTAAGAGGACCACAATCACCCAGAATTGGCCCACATCTGCCAAAGCACTTCTGAGTTTGTTGGTTAAGAGTCAAACTGTGATAAATTACACACATCTTAAGTTATTAAGACCATTTCCCAACTTGAGATGCTGACATCATGAAAACATGTGACAAAAGACAAAGTTTATAAAGGTACATAGCTTTAAAGGTCTGAGGCAATGAAAACAGAGGTGCATCTAACACTTAAGTAAGTGGTGGTGGCAAGTCACAGCCAAAGGAAAACAATGGCACATGACTGCAACAAAGGTTTCACAGTCACCCACACACAGAAAACAGACTCATCATCGTGGCAACAGACCCCATGTTACTGCTGCAGCTGCTGTCAGGCTGATTCCAACTCGCAGTGACAAGTTAAACTCACAGAGCCACTGGGGACAGCCAACGGTGCCATCCGAGCTCTGTGTTGCACAGCAAATTAGCTGTGGCAAAACCCATCTTTTGAATGAATTATATTTCTTTACAAGACCTCTGAAAAATTTCTTCTCCAAAATAGCAATTAAATGAAAGTAATCAACCCTTACCTATTTGTCTGAACAATATACTCTACTGGTACGAGACTGTTTTCAATTCCTTAAAATCTTAGTTTCCCTCAAGTCATAGTAGTTCAAACTTGCTTTCTTGTTTCTTCTTGACTGGAGAACAACATGTTAAGAACTAAATAAAAATTTTCATCGATATATTCTATATGTGGAAGAAGTAGAGACTGACATAAATCTTAACTCTCACATTTTTATCCTGTTTCATGTAATCATGAGACCTATATTTTATGAAAAATGTACTCACTTTAAAAAATACTATAGCAAAAAAAATACTATAATTAGCAAAGTAGCAGTATATTTTCTGAAAAGTGCAGTTTTATTTCCTGACATCCATCAATTTACTGAATACTTAACAAGTACCTATTCAGTCCACTTTCTGCTGAGAGCAAACAAGTGAAAAATATTTTTTTCCCCATGGAGTTCTCTGCAATTAGTAGTAAAAAGAGATATCAAACATAATCTGCCAGGGCTCATCCTCCCTTACCTCTCTGTAGTATTCAAAACTGCTGACACCTTGTGTTTCCTCTGAAATGCCACATACCCTGGTTCTTTTCATAGCTTTGAAAGCTTGAAAGCTTTCCAACCCGAAAGTTTGACTCTACTGGCTCCCCAATTCTTCCTGCAGAAAAAGCTGTCATCTCTGCCTTTTTAGTTGTATCTTTCTATTGGAGTACCCAGAATATTCCAACTCCAACTTTTCACATTCTGCTGACATCCAATTCACTCTTCAAGTGCTTATAACCTGCCCAGTATTCGATAAAACCTTCTCTGACTGACCCAGTCTAAATAATTTTCACTTGTCATTTGCAAATATACATAATTTTGCAAATATAATTCTTCTTTTTTTTTTCCTTTTTTTTTTTTTTTGGGGGGGGGGAGGGCATCACTGCCCTGGTGGGAGTAGGCAAATATAATTCTTATAGATACACAATTTGTCACCTGATTTCATCCTGGTTTGTGAGGACACTTTTACTATATTCAAATTTTATTTGAAATTTGTCTTTTAAACTTTTGTTAGTATTAGTGTCCACATTAGATTGATTTTTACCTTATACTTTATCTTCATACTTAAACAACTGTTGTTCATTTGATTTGGCTGACTACACTTGAGAGACTCAGGATAGAAAAAATAGTTTCAAGGAAAGCAGCCCTTAGTGAAAAGGATAAATATGAAGGGAGCTTAAAAAAATCCATAGAAAAATTCCATTATCTTTTAATTCTATTTTTCATAAACTTTTGGGGTCCCCTTGGACTAGCCCCAAATAAATAGTGACAGATAGAATAAATAATCTAATTTCAGACAAAATAACAGGGCTCAGTCCCAGTGGCGTAGTGGTTGTGTGCGGGACTGCAGCCAACTGGGATGGAGGTTCAATTCCAGCTCTATAGGAACAAAGGCTGGGCCTCCTACTCCAACCACCAGAGGGCAGTGATGCCCCCGAAAACAAAACAAAATAGAAGTCATGTCAACTTTGGAAAGAAGGTTGATAATGATAATACATTAAAATATAAAGTTCTGAGAGATGGGAAGGGAAGGGCATACCAACTGCAATGAATGGCACATAACCACAAACCCCCATCCAGGGGGGAAGCACAACAGAGGGGAAGGGAGACAGTGGCTGGTGTGAGATTTGAAAATAGACAACAATCTATAATCTATCAAGGGACATCAGGGGTGGGGGAGAGGAAAGGGTTTAAAAAAAAAAAGAAAAAAGAGGAGTTGATTTACTCAATGAAAAGTAAATGTCTAGAAAAGAACGATGAAATATATGTACTAATATGTTGGATACAATTGATGTATGGATTTTAACAAGAGTTTTAAGAGCCCCCAATAAAATAAAATACAATGCTTGTTTAGTTCTGGGCAAAGGAAAACATGTAATGAGAATAGTATGTATTTTTAGAATGCCTGGTAGCACTGTGGGGTAAGCACTAGGTTGCTAACTGCAAGGTTAGTGGTTCAAACCCACTAGCTGCTTTTTAGAAGATGAAGCTGTCTGCTCCCATAAAGATTTGGTCTAGGAAATCTGAGGTAGGGCGCTGAGTTGAAACTAACTCAATGGCAGTGAGGCGTTTTTTGGTTTGTTTCATTCAGTACAAGTTTACTGAGTATCATCTACATGTTAGTTCCTGTGCTGGTATCATGCATAAAACAATGAATGAACTATCCAGAGCTTTTTCCTTTGTAGAGGTTAACCTTGTGATTTAAATGATTTAACTGTCTCAGGAATTCCACCACCAGACCCTATGTTTTTAATTCAAGGACTGTACAAAATTGTCTTTTAGACGCTAGAACATAGTACCATGTTTGGTACATTGTAGACTGAGGGAAATTTGCATTAATCTTTCTTTTGGGGGGGCATCACTGCCCTCTGGTGGTGGGAGTAGGACATTAATATTTCTTAATAAGAAAAGGTTCTAATGCCAAATACTTACCAGTGAGAAAATTCCGTAGTCGTCCAAACTGTACTTCATATTGCTGGGGCTCTGCCTGGCAGGGGGCTGCAGACACTATGTTGGCACAACCAGATTCTGACTGAACTGGGGACGAGAAAGCACAAGAGTGGGGAGATGACATATTGTTACTAACGTAAAATGTGGCACCATAAAGCTGAGTAAAGGAGGGTGTTGAGGACACATCAACTGCAACTGATTTCAGCTGATTTTGAAGAGTATGCTGGGGCTTCTGGTTTTTAAGAGAAACTGAGACACATACTTACATATTCTCCCACCACATCTCCAAACATGATTATATATAGAGAAGCCATAAGGATCAGCACACTAAATGAGAACAAGTAAGTATAACGATCATCGATGAGAAACCTATCTGTAAGCCTCTGACATCAGTGTTCTGACCTCTCACAAAATGTACCTCGGTGTGGATCCATTTATAGCACTTGGACTAGGGACCCCATGAGCCCTTTAATCTGGATTTTCAAATCTTGAATCACTTTGTTGATTTTCTTTCTGGGGCCTCTTTAATTTTAAGAGTGGGTCTTCAGAACTTTAATTTCTTTTTTGTTTTTGGCATCACTGCCCTCAGGTGGTAGGAGTTATGAGGCCCAGCCTTTGCTCCGTGGAGCTGGAATTGAACCTCCATCCCAGTGGGCCGCAGTCCTGCGTACAACCACTACACCACCGGGGCTCAGCCCAAGAACTTTAATTTCAACCCCTAGCTTTCATTTAGGAGCCCTGGTGGCAGTTCACACTCATCACATCCTCCACACGGGGCTCTCTGCGCCCACAAGCATTTCTTTTTTTTTTTTTTGGGGGGGGGGGGGGCGGGCATCACTGCCCTGTGTGGCCGTGGGCGCTACCCAGCGCTGCTCCTGAGAGCCGCCGCTGGATTTGAACTGCCAAGCCCGCGGGCTGCAGTCCCGCACTCAACCACTTATGCCACCAGGGCTCAGCCCCTCACAACCATTTACAGTCTCAGAAACTCACAAGGACAGTTCTACAAGGTCCTGCTACAAGGTCACTATGAGTCACACCCAACTTGATGACAGTGAGTTTGTGCTCTCATGTATTCTTTTGCAATTTCTGGGAGGCTTACTTAACTTATATCTCTTCTACTGGTTTTTCATTTTACTGCGACGTGTTTTTGCATATTTTAACAGTTGTTCTCTAGATGCTCTTTCTCTTTGAAAAAATTGTATTCTTGTTTCAAGAATATTAGTCAAATTGTTTTTGAATTTTTCTGATCCCTCTGTCTCCCCTCACATTGCTGCTGCTGCTGCTTTTTTGTGTGTGTGGCATCACTGCCCTGGTGGGAGTAGGAGGTCCAGCCTTGCTCCTGGAGAGCTGCTGCTGGATTTGAACCACCAACCCTGTGGGCCACAGTCCCGCACACAACCACTGTGCCACCAAATGTCAGCTATTCCTCTAGTTCTTAAAAGCTTCCTCCCCTCCACTATCATGATCCCAATGTTACCTTACAAATTCGGCTAGTCCAGGAACCGAAACATAGGGAATCTGAAACAGATGACCCCTTCAGGACCAGTGGTGAGAGTGGCGATACCAGGAGGGTGGAGGGAAGGTAGAGTAAAAAGTGGGGACTGATTATAAACTTCTACATATAAACTCCTCCAGGGAGTACAGACAACAGGAAAGTGGATGAAGGGAGGCATCAGACAGTGTAAGATGATAAAATAATAATAATTTTAAATTATCAGGGGTTCATGAGGGAAGGGGGAGTGGGGAAGGTGGGGGGAAATGAGGAGCTAATACCAAGGGCTTAAGTAGAAAGCAGATGTTTTGAGAATGATAATGGTAACAAATGTACAAATGTGCTTGACATACAATAGATGGATGTATGAGTTGTGATAAGTTGCATGAGCTCCCAATAAAATGATTTTAAAAAAATGAAAAAAGAAAACAACTTTAAGAACTACAATGACCAAGATCTTCCACTAGAAATACAATCCCATGAGGTGTTTGGCTATGTTTAAGAAGTTTCATTAAGTGTGCCCCCTATGTGCCACCAGGAAAAAAATTTGTGGTAACATGGAATTAAAAGGTAATGAAAAATTTTCAAGAACTTTTGGAAGTCCCCAAGTTGGGCTGATAGTATTAAGTCAGCAATTCAAAACTACCAGTTGTTACATGAGAGAGCATGAGGCTTTCTATTCCTGCAAAGACTTAAGTCTCAGAAATTCACAGGGGAAGTTCTACTCTGTTCTATACAGTCATGATGAGCTGGAAACGACTTGATAGCAGTTTGGTGTTTTGGAATACCTATATATTCATATTACATAGATGTATATACATATGTATAAGCAACACACACCCACCCACACAAATATTTTTACATATATATACCCACCTACATACATACACACCTCCACACATACTTTTGGTTGGATTTTGTTGTTATTTAAAAATAATCTGTGCCATAATAATTATCAATATTGCCTTTTATTTAATGACATTTTTTACTCTTGCATATACCCTCTTTCAGTGTTGCTGTTCTCACTGAACACACACACACACCCCTCAAAAAAATACCTCCTTCTCCAGCCCTACCTCTAATAATTACAAATGAACATCAGTGTTTGTATGTCTACTTGCTCATGTCATTTTATAAAAGTGAGACCATACAATACATAATTCTTGTTGGTGTGACTGACTTATTGTATTCAACACAATGCTCTCTGGATTCATCCATATTCCAAGTTGTTTTGAGAACTCATCTAACAACTAATTTCCATGTGTGAGGTCTCACTGCGGATGAGGGGAGATACATGGGCAACGCTTGTCCCCAAGGGTCTTATGAGAGGATAGCTCAAGGAAGGGAAAGCGGATGTTAACCCCAGGTACAGATGAAATAATTTAGGCATTCTGAGTAACAAAGTATTCTTTTTAGGCAGAAGAATGATAGAAGATTTTTAGGTGTGGAATTTAAGCATGGCTTTGAAGGTCAGCTCATGTTTCTGAAGGCAGCATCATGCACTGGATGCTGCTCACTCAGATTTTTGGATAGTCTGTGTTTTCAGTGCTCCTTCGAGAAGTCATCCCACAGACACATTACTTGAGCTTTCTCGCCCACCACAGGAGGACCCCCCTCCCCCATTACCTGTGAGATTAGCTGCCATCTCTTCAGCAGTCTGTGACAGTCGCAATCCTTGTTTTAAGGGACCTTCTGAATCCACGTATTGTCGGCGTTTGAGGTAGCAGGACGCTGCCATCTGAATCTGCTCTGTACGTACTCGTTTCATGACCTCCAAAGAGAGAGACAAATACTGTAGAGAAAGAACCACAACACTCAGAAGCATAAGGGATCTCCATGATAAGTTAATCCAACACACAACATTATCAAGCTCACTGCCATCAAGTCAGTGTCGACTCATAGTGACCCCACACACGGGCTATAACTTCCCCTATGAGTTTCTGAGGCTGAGTTTTCCCTGAGAGCCAAAACCTCGCCATTCTCCCGAAGAGGAGCTGGTGGCTTCAAGCTGCTGACTTTGAGATTCGCAGCCCAATACATCGTGTTCCTTCAAGATGAAAAATTCTGAAATGCAGACAAAGTTACCTGTGTACATGTAATTGTTCACATCAGAATATTTTTAAATGTCTAAATTAATAGTTCACTGTTGTGTGGTATATCTACTCTCAAACATGTTTAAATACAGCAATACATTTGCCAATTCAACATGTTTTATGTGCATAATTCAAAAGACCCAACTATACTAATCATGTTGTACAATGACCACCAATACCTATTGCCAAATTTTCCATCTCCATAAACAAAAAAAGTTCTACCTAACAATTATTCCCTCGTGCCTCCCAACACTGGTAACCACTGGTGAACTCTAAACTTTGGCTATGAAATATCTGTTTGATCATTTATTTGCCTGTGCTTAAATTAGAAGGAAAGACCAGTCCCTGAAGAGTGACATTTGTGAAGCTTCCTTAGAAAGGAGGGTCTGACACCGTGGCTATAACACTAGGCTCACATATGGAAACAGCTGTGAAGAGGGCTCGGGAATGGGCAGGGTTTCGTTCTGTTGTACATGGGATCTCTGAGTTGGACCCAATGGCATCTACCAACAACATCAAAGCTCTTGATTACATGCATTGGCCTTTCCACTTGTAATTGCTTCCATTTTTTGTCCTAAAGATGCAAACTTGGCCCTTTCAAGAAATCTGATACTGAATTTTTGAATTGTGAAAAGCTTATCTATCTATCTATCTAATTTTACGCTTATGTAATTCTGTTAGTATTATGTGTAGTACATAAGCAAATATATCTCTGATCTTAGTTACTGAAACTAACAAATTGTCCTAAAATCATTTGTAAAAATTCATTTCCTTTTGAAGAACTGAGTTATGACACGCTCTCTAAATATACTTTGAAGATGTACTCTACAGTTATGTAGTGCTCATACAACTGGCCAAATAGAAAATTTCCATTTTCCACAAACTTTGTGAAGCTCCCTTATATACCTATTTGAAATTATGTGTATAAAGATTATATTATCTATGGATTCCATTTTTGAATTAGCAAGAAGTAGAAAGAACTTGTTATAATGGAAAGATATACGCTTGAGATTCAGTGATACAGTGAAGTATCTAATTCACCTTCCAATGTTGAACTCTCCTTTCTTTTTTTTTGGGGGGGGGGGATCACTGCTCTCTGGTGGTGGGAGTAGGAGGCCCAGCCCCACTGCTGGAATTGAACCTCCGTCCCAGTGGGCCGTAGTCCCGTGCACAACCACTACACCACCGGGGCTCAGCCCCGAACTCTCCTTTCATTATGGAATTTGCTATGGTGTACAGATGGTTCCCAAATTACAAATGAGTTCCATTCCTACATCTGTCTTTAAGTCAATTTTTTTTTATAGGCATCACTGCCCAGGTGGTGGGAGTAGGAGGCCCAGCCTTTGCTCCTGTGAGCGGGAATTGAACCTCCATCCCAGTGGGCCGCAGTCCCGTGCACAACCACTGCGCCACTGGGGCTCATCCCTTAAGTCAATTTTTTATGTAAACTGGTTTGTATCTAACACTAACTAGTCAAGTGTTTATCTAAGTATATAGTGTACCTTTCTTAGCATAATAACTTAAACACTTCTAGATACAGTAACACAAAAACCAAACTCACTGCCATTGAGTCACTGGTGATTCATAACGAACGACTCTATACGACAAGGTAGAACTGCACCAATGTTTCTGAGGCTGTAACTCTCTACCAGACTAGAAAGTCTGATTTTCCTTCTGAGGAGTGGATGGTGATTTCTAACTGTTGGTCTTGCAGATTATTGCTGAATGTATAACCACTACGCCATCAATATAATAGTGACCATGATCATTTTTCATCTATGCTGCATAGTACCCATTTATTATAATCTATTATATGAACCACAATTTTTTTGGGGGGGTCATCACTGTCCTTTGGTGGTGGGAGTAGGAGGTCCAGTCTTTGCTCCTGTGGAGCCGCTGCTGAAATTGAACCTCCATCCCAGTGGGCTGCAGTCCCGCACACAACCACTACTATGCCACCGGGGCTCAGCCCTGAGATCGTTTCTTAACGGATCTCTTTCTCCCGTGGCATGGTTGTTTCAAACCGCTAACCTTACCCGTAGCAGCCCAATGCTTAACCACAGTGGTAAGGCATCTTAGTTTTTTTTTGTCCTTTTGCATCACTGTCCTGGTGGGAATAGGAAGCCCAGCCTTGCTCCTGGTGAGCTGCTGCTGGATTTGAACCGTCAACCCTGTGGGCCGCAGTCCTGCTCACAACCACTGCACCACCAGGGCTCAGCTACAATGATAAGACATCTTAAATATTTTTTGGGGGGGCATCACTGCCCTCTGTTGGTCGTGGGAGCTACTCAGCACTGCTCCTGAGAGCCGCCGCTGGATTTGAACTGCCAAGCCCGCGGGCTGCCGTCCTGCACTCAATCACTTAGGCCACTGGGGCTCGGCCCAACATCTTCAATCTTAAAAATTAAATCAAAGGACCATAGTTCTGCTCTTGACACTATATGATTTCATTTTTGGAAAAGAAAACAAAGTAAAAGTTTTGACCCCACATATCTAATTCTCACAAATAGTTGCTTAATGTTCAACTAATGTGTTGACAAAGCTGCTATATAAAATCAAAACGTGACCATTGTTCTGCCTCAAAGTAGCAACTGTGCAGAAAAAGTTGCTGCTTTTATTATTTAATTATAGAAATACGGGGGTGCAAAGATCTCGGAATACATGTATACTCTTAAAATAAAAAAAGAAGACAGACTGGACAAAAAGGAACCCTGGTAATGCTGATAACTGAAAGGTCAGTGGTTTAAACCTACCAGGGACCTCTGCAGGAAGATGAGGATCTCTGCTTCCAAAAAGATTTACAGTCTTGTAAACCCTATAGAGTATAGAGGGTCGTTATTATTAAGAATCTGCTTAATGGCTCTGAGTTTCTTGACAGTAGTTTCTAGTCAACTACATATGTTTGTAAGTTAAATCTTTTCAGTGGTTAGAGATTGCATCTTAACCTTACTCACTTGTATTCATATTTCCAAAAAATATATGATATAGTACATATATGAATACATGAATGAGATTAGGATGCCATCTGTAACCACTAAGGTTTAATGTACAAACATATATGTAGTTGATTAGAGAGGCATTTGAGGTGGAACCTACATCACTTCATAGACTGTGTACTATATAATTCCTCAAAATGCTAATTGAGGACTGTAATGACTTTTTAATAAGCAAGTGACTTTGAGTATGAAAAAATTTAAAATATATCCAGGCAAATTTAGCACCACTATCACTTCTCAGCTAAATCTTTTACTGAAAATTTGTCAGTCCCTCTGCTCAACCGCCCATCCTGTCGCCTCAAGTCAATGTATTTTTTTCCAATTGTCAACTTATGCCTAAAAAAAGATGTGAAAATTACTCTGTATTTTCTTCTTAAATGAGATGCCCATGCAAAAATGCCTAATAATTATCTATTAGTTTTCTTTACTTGCAGCAGTCTAACTAGCTAAAATATTTATAAAAAGGTCATTCAAAATGTAGATTCGAGAACCCCAGTTTTTGCAGCAATCATCACAATAAAGTGCACTGAGTTAGCTTTGGAAAATATACATCACAGCAAGGACAAAAATCAGCCATCCTACCAGGACTGTTTCAGTAACATGTCCTATTGCTTTTAAGTCACCTGGCCTTTCCCAGTCACTCTTTGCTCAGACACACACTAGTACACGAAATGAGAAGTTGTGTCTTTCTCTAGGTTGTCCTAACAACTAAATGGTACGTGTATATGGCATATAGCTTGCGTGCAGAACTCATCATAGACTCTGAAGTCTTAATGGGAGGAGTCACACAAAAGACAGACCTATCCCACTAGAAATTTATTTTCTCCAACACTGCCTGAGATCTCAGTGATATTCTATCTAGAAACTCAGAAGTGTTTGGTTCCGAATTACTTTCCCAGCTATTCCAAACCTTCACAAGCGTGCTCTGCTCCACAGCTTCCCATGTCTTGACATTTGCCAGCATGTTTCCCCAGCCATGGCCCAGACAGGGGTCTGAAGAGTCAGTGATGTTAAGAACAGAGGTCGAGGACGAGAAGGAGGTTTTGTTCCATTAAAAGACACGGTCGTGGAATTGATGATGACTCACAGCAACCACCTAAGGCTGGTAAAACTGCCCCTGTGGTTTTCTGATTTCGAACTCTTTATTGGGGGTAGAAAGCTCCCTCCTTTCCCAGCTCTCTGAAGCAGATGGTGGTTTTGAACTGCTGACCTTGCAGTCAGGAGCCCAACTCACAACTACTATGCCACCAGGGGTCCTTCCTTCTTCTATCATGTCTACACTAGTGTCAACTCTGTGTGCAGTGCCCTGATCTTTCAGTGCCATTGTAGTCATTGACATCACTTTCCATTTTCCAGAGCAGATCATCTTCTTATTTACCAAATAATTTGAAATAGAGCATTTCCTGAGCCCACACATGATGCTATCACTGAAAATCTCAACCCACGACACAGTACCTGTGTCTAGGTGGGCAGAATTATTTTTCATTCATCACTCACTACCTTAAATTTTGATGATCTATAAGAAGGTGTTTACAGGGCTGAGCCCCGGTGGCGTCGTGGTTGTGTGCGGGACTGCGGCCCACTGGGACGGAGGTTCAATTCCAGCAGTGGGGCTGGGTCTCCTACTCCCACCACAGGAGAGCAGTGATGCCCAAAAAACAAACAAACAAATAAACAAACAAACAAAAAAAGGCAAACGCTTCTTGGAAGTGCTGCCAGATTCTCCTTCGATGTTGTGCTTTTGATATGCTATCAGGAGGGGGCGGCCTCTGGAAAAAGACATCATGCTTGAAAAAATGCAGGGCCAGTGAGAAAGAGGACCGCCCTCAATGTGATGAGTGGTACAACATGGGCAGTGGTGCATTCTGTTATGCATGGGTGGATTAAGAGTCAAAACGGCATCCAGCAAAATAAATAGATTTACAGAGTATCTTTTATATGGCAGGTATATAATTCAATCTTTAAAAAGGTTCACAGGTATTACTAAGTTATCAGGTATTGCTCCATTTTGCAGATGAGAAAACAAAGGCCCTTAATGAGCCCTGGTGGCACACACTGTTAAGTACTCTGCTGCTTACAGAACCATCAACAGTTAGAAAGCCCACTGGCTCCACGGGAGAGAAGTGGCCATCTGCTCTCATAAAGACTGCACTCTAGAAAATCCTATGGTGGCCATTCTACTCTGACTTCACTAAAACAAACAAACAAAAAAGGCCAAAAAAAAAACCCCAAAAAACTAAGGCCCAGTAAAGTTACATGGTTTCAACTCTAAGCCTATTTTGTTACCAGTTTCCACTACATCAATCATCTTACCCCTTAAAGATAAAGCCGGAGGCACTTAATCCATGAATAAACATAAACTCTCCTTCTTACTCCCCTTTCAAGCAGGCCACGTATCTCGCGCCCCCCACCCCTCCTAGGTGCAAAGTAACGTCCCTTCACAGGAGACAAACTCCGCTCTTACTCTTCACACGGCTCCCAAGGGCTCTTCGGAGGGAGTTTCCATCCCCAGATGTCACTATGCAAGGTCAGAATTTAAGTCACTTAAAACGAACGCTCAACGCGACCGGCAGATTTACTTTGAGATCCCTGAACAATACAAAGTCTGAGGTCCGGATTATAACGACGCTTGGCTGATGCGCAGAATTGCTTAAAGCTTCTGTCCTCCACTTCACTTCCGCTGACTCCACGACACCGCTCTTTCTAACCATCCACTTCTTGCAGACCGTCCGAGCGAATGCGTTTTCAAAAGCCTCGGAAGCTGGCGAGTAGGAGGCGACAAAGTAAGACCGTCCTCTGGACGCACACATTTTATCTAGCTGTCATGAGTCAGGTGGCCTCGAAGGCAGTCTTTCCGAACAGCAACTGGCTAACTCGAAATCTCCTGTGTCACGCGCAGGCGGTGGGCTTCGCATGCATCCACGCGCGGTTGCCATGTGCTAAGTTTCTGCTTGAGTTTGCCCCAAAGACATTTCGCCTTTGCTCCCCGAGAAATCTGGACCTGGACTCTCAGATGCGGTGCCGCAGGCTTAGCTGTCCAGCGCCGGCAACCCTTGGCTGGCGTTGCCTCGCCTCCCCTTCCCCGGGCCCTCGGAGAGAACCCGCGGGAGCACCCAGCGCCTCCAGCAGCAGGCCGGCGCGGCGGCCGGGCAGGAGAGCTGTGGGCAAGGGTGCAGGCTCCCCGTCTTGGCGAGGTGCCGCCGGGCCGCGCCTCCCCACCCCCACGCGGCGGGCGGCGGACGGCGGGCGGCAGGCGGCGCGCCCCGCGTAGGCCTCACGGCGCCGGCCCGGGACACCGCCCGCCCGCGCGCTCTCCCCGTCGCGCCAGCCCGCGCCTCCCGCACTCACTGAACATCCCAGGCGGCTCCGGCTCCTCCGGCCTCCGCCGCCGTCTCTGGGATCGGGCTGCTTCCGTTTCTGTGGTCTCGGCGACAGGTCCTCCTTCCCAGGGCTGCCTCAACCGGGCCCCCGCAGCCCGCTCCGCGCCGTCAGTGCGGCGGCTTCTGGCGGCCGCTCCATGACTGACTGACATGGAGCGGGCCGGCGGGGCTGGGCTGCTCGGCCCTCAACGCGCAACCGTCTCCGCCAATGAGCGAGGCGCCTCGGCGCTCGGCTGGCAATGCCTGGCGTGAGCGACGCCCCGCCCCCGCGCTGCCACCCTGGGCGGAAGCAGCTCCGGGCCGGGTCCCCACGTGGTGTTGCCGGCGGAGTTTCGGGACCCCTAAGCCGGCATCCAGGTGAGCGCCGACCCACCTGTCTTGACGCTGAGTGGGAGCCGGCGGCATTTGCCGCACGTCGCCTTTCTGGTTTGTAGTGACTCTGCTTATTGGTCTTTTGCTTCATTGGGTCCTCTCGCATCCACTCTGAGGCTCTGTCTGCATGGGTGCTAATTCTATCCCGTAAAGCTTTAGTGCAGCCGATCAGTGTTGGGGGGTCGGAGGCCCGGAGTGAATCTGGAGTGTTTTGTAGCAAGCTAATCCTTGTTAGATATTTTGTAGCCGTCGTAGTCACAGCCTTAACTTGTAGGTGCTGAACTTTTTGATAAAGTGGGGGAACTGACAGGACTTGATTGCCCATGCAAAACCTAACGTCTGCACATTCATTATATAGTTATTTATTAAGAATACGTAGGTTTTGAAACTTCAGGACCCATAGATTTAAAATATGCTCGCTAGATCCATCTAAATAACTTTGGTTCGGCAGACATGTTTATTTGTTTTAATAATCATTTTATTGGGGGCTTACAGTTCATACATCAAGTATATCAAACACATTTATACATATATTGCCATCATCATTTCCCATACATTTTCTTTCAATTTGAGTCCTTGGTATCAGCTCATCTTTTTACCCCTCTCCGACTTAGATTTGTAAGAGTGTGATTTTTATGTGTTTTTGTGTTGTACTACTGTCTTTTTATATAAAATTATGTGGGAAGAATTTCTTGCAGCCTTAGATACTTTTATATAATGAAATTATTTCACTTATTTCCCTTTTTAAAGTTACATCAGGATCTCAAACTAAGTTTATGTCAGTTTTATAATTATAGATGATAGGTATGCTTGCTTTTATTTTAATATAGTTTATTGAGTCCTTTTGGAAGCAGTGTGTGTGCATATAAATTTATTCACATAAATGAGTATGTTGGGAAGTTACTGTTGCAACTGAAATAACTATGCTACTGGGATTAAGTTAATATTTTCCTTTTTCATGAGGAGAAAACTTTCACTTACTGCTTGTTTATCTGTGACCTGCTTAATGGAACTAGTACTAATGCATAATGCATAGTATATGTGTGTGTGTGTGTGTGTGTTTAGGCATCACTGCCCTCTGGTGGTGGGAGTAGGAGGCCCAACCTTTGCTCCTGTGAGCTGGAATTGAACCTCCATCCCAGTGGGCCACAGTCCCATGCACAACCACTACGCCACCGGGGCTCAGCCTGCATAGAATATTTTTAAAGATGTGCAGAAACTTAATTTTTTTTTAAAAAAATCTAAAACTGTATTTGACAAACCTCTTTCCACAAAAAAACTCTGCTTTTTGTCCCGATGAATTTTTGAACACGCATCTCTAGGGAAACTCTTGAGTTCGATAACAACAGGAATACTTAAATCTGTATGTGTGTGTCTGTGTAAATGTAATTCATCAGTTACCTGCTTTAGTTCAAATTTTCACCAGAAAATTTATTGGCTTCCAGTATGTTATGATTAGATTTATGCCTAACAATTTTGTTATGTGCTTTAATCTGTTAAAAAAATCAAAAGAAATATATGAAGACATTGCTTCCAAGATTCCAGTTCATACATATATCGATTTATTCTAAACTAAACATCGTTAAACATGTCTCTGTTCAGTGGATGGCTGCAGACATGTTCTCTCAGTAACACACGTAGTTAGGGTGCCTTCAAAAGAAAAGACCAGTCAAAGTAGCGGCTTTCTTGAGAATCTGCTGGGTTAGTTTGATTCAATGGAGAAAGGTCAGCTTGAAACATGGCAGCAGTTTTTGGACTCTATAGAGATAATCTGGATAGATTTTCTTGAAGGACTTGGGACAATAATGAGGGCTTCATGTAAAGAAGTTTTAAGAAAACTGAAAACTGCATTGGAGAGAAAAAGGCCAGGAAAGTTGTACCAAGTAAAAATTTCCTATCACAACAACGAACCTACTCATTCTTCCACACCACGGAGGGCTTCAAATCAAACCATACCAAACTCTCTGGGGTTGAGTCGACTCATAGTGACTTTCAGGTACAACTGCCTCTGCCAGTAACACTGTAGCTGATTATTTTTGTTCCCCAAGTTCAAAGAACACTTAAAAAGAACATGGTGAGTCTCTTGAAGACACACAAGCTGCTGTTTTATGTGATGTACAGTAAATAGAAAAGTGCAAAATTAGAGGAAAGACTAGAGTGATGAAAGCAGTGTCTTCAGAAATATATAGAATCAGAAACAACCAACAGCTTAACATTTTGATATTTTGTTTAATAAAGATTCTACCGATGGCAAGTAGAAGAAAATGTTTTGAAAATGATGATGGAGGGCTGAGCCCCGGTGGCGTAATGGTTGTGCGCGGGGCTGCGGCCCACTGGGACGGAGGTTCAATTCCAGCAATGGGGCTGGACCTCCTACTTCCACCGCCGGAGAGCAGTGATGCCCCCCCCCCAAAAAAAATGAAAAAATGATTATGGAGGGGCTGAGCCCCGGTGGTGTAGTGATTGAATGGGGACTGCGGCCCATGGGCTTGGTGGTTCAAATCCAGCAGTGGCTCTCCAGGAGCAAGGCTGGGTAGCTCCCACGACCACCAGAGGGCAGTGATGCCCCCCCCCCAAAAGAAAATGATGATGGCACCATATGTACAAATTGTGCTTGATACAGTTGATGTATGGATTGTTATAAGAGCTGTAGAATCCTCCAATAAAATAATTTAAAAAATAAGATTTCTATGATTTTGTAGCAATATCTTTTTACTTACCGTTTTGCATGTTGTGTAATGTACATAATGTTCATTTTTCTAGTGCTTATTGAGTATAATACTTTTAGAAGTTGTGTTTCAGGTGAAAATTTACAGAGCAAATTAAGTTTCCATTGACATTGGTTATAATTTTACAATGTATAGTATTCTCATTATTTCCTTTCTAGTTCCATTGATCCAATTTCCCTTCCTTCCTCTCTTCTTTCTTTTTAGATAGATGTGGACTGGCTTATTCTAGTTGGTTGTGTGAGGGAGCACATTGTTCATGGGTGATAGTATTTATCTTATTAGCCAATGTATTGTTTGCCTGAAAGATGAACTCCAGAAGTAGCTTCAGTTCCAAGCTCAAATGGTATTTTAAGGAGACAGTCTCAGGAGTCTTCTAATATTTATTGATCCAATAGGTCTCAACTTTTAGGAATTTGAATTTTGTTTTCACATTTTTCTCCAATTCTCTTTGAATGGTTGGTAGTGGTAACATGGCACCATCTGGTTCCTTTGGTCTCAAGTTAGAAGAGGCTGTGGTTCTTGTGGGCCTTTAGTCCTGTGGATGAGCTTCTTCCTTGAACCTTTGACTTTCTTCATTCTGCTTGGCATTGTAAGAGTTCTCATTGCCATTGAGTGGATTCTAACTTAAAGCAACCTCATAGGAAAGAGGAGATCTGCCTTTTTGGATTTCCAAGATGTGAAACTTCCTAGGAACAGACAATCTCATCTTTCTCCAGTGGAGTGGCTGGTGGGTTCGAGTCACTGACCTTGCAGTCACCCGTTCAGTGTGTTGTCCACTGTGCCAGAGACCCATAATTGTATCTTTGACGGCTGCTTGCAGATGCTACTCAGCAAAGTTAGAGGGAGCATATTATCTTTATGAAATACGCTATGCACAGTTAACTGAATTTTGTGCCCTGAATTACTAAGTTTGTGCCCTGAATTGTTCCCCTGAGGCTGTGGTCCTATGCCCTTTAACTCAATGAACGGATCTTACTACTTTCTGATCTTATTTTCTACAAGGCTAAAGAATGATCACATCTGCTTACTATGTTTTGAGAAAATTGGCCAAAGCATTAGCAGAAAAATGCTTAGGAAAGCTTCGCCCCAAAATACTTCTCTATCCTGGTAGTATTCCTACTTATTCCTCTCCTTAAACAGGGGAAATTTGTAAGAGCTCTGAGGAGAAATTATTAGGCATCAATCTTCTTCCTTTCTTTTCTTTTTAAAAATAATTTTATTGAGGGCTCATATAACTCTTAATAACAACCCATACTTTCATCATTGTGTCAAACGTACTTGTAAATATGTTGCCATCTTTGTTTTCAAAGCATTTCTTTCTACTTAAGCCCTTGGTATCAGCTCCTCATTTTTTCCTCTCGCCCTCCCTCCCGCCCTCCAACAACTTCCTTCCCTTATAAACCTTTGATAACTTATAAATTAATATTTTGTCATGTCTTACACTGACCAATATCTCCCTTCACCCACTTTACTATTGTCCGACCTCCTGGGATTGGGGTATATGCAGATCATTGTGATAGGTTCCCCCTAACTACCCCCCAACTTCCCCTTCCACTCCTGGTGTGGCTACTCTCAATATTGGTCCTGAGGGGTATATCTGTTCTGAATTCCCTATTTTCAATTCTTACCTGTACTCATGTACATGCTCCGGTCCAGCCTGATTTGTAAGGTAGAATTGGGATCATGATAGTGGGTGGAAGAGGAAGCATGAAAGAACTGGAGGAGAGTTGTATGTTTCATTGGTGCTATACAGCATCCTGACTGGCTCGTCTCTTCCTTGTGACTCTTTTGTAAGGGGATGTCCCGTTGTCTGCAGATGAGCTTGGGGTCTCCACCTTGCACTCCCCCTCATTCACATTGAGATGATTTTTTTGTAGCTGGCAGTTTAGCACGTGACCATTATGCCACCAGGGCTTTCTTGATAGGATTTTTTGCTTGGGATCTTTGATGTGTGATCCCTGATCCTATCAACGTCTCATGATCACACAGGCTGGTGTGCTTCTTCCAATGTGGACTTTGTTGCTTCCCAGCTAGATGGCTGCTTGTTTATCTTCAAGCTTTTAATGCCCCAGACGCTGTGTCTTTTGATAGCACCATCAGCTTTCTTCACCACGTTTGCTTTTCCGCCCATTTTGTCTTCAGTGATCGTGTCAGGAAGGCGAGCATCATGACAGGTTGATAGAACAGTGTTCTTGCATCGAGGGAGTACTCGAGTAGAGGCCCATTGTCCATCTGCTCCCTTAATCCTTCACACATAAACATATGTACATAGACCTATTTCCCTATCATTATATATAAGTATATTTACACATGTATGTGACTGTATTTAGACTTCTATAAATGTCCTTTGCCTCCTAGTTCTTTCCTCTATTTCTTTTTACTTTTCTCTTGTCCAACTTTCATGTGCAGCCTTCATTCAAGTTTCAGTAATTCCCCTCAGTTACATTGCCCTTGATCAAGCCCCACCAGGCCTCCTACGCCCTTCTCACCATCGATTTTAGATCACTTGTTCTTGGCTTGTCCCTAGGTTTGTTAATATCCACTAGACATCATCGTTTCCATCCTGATTTATCTCCTGTTTTCTCCTGATTTCTCCTGATCCTTTTTGTTTCCTAATTGTAAGAAAAGATCCCTAAAAAGCGCCCATAGTTCGTCATTTCCTCTAGGTTTTCAAATTTATTGGAGTACAATTTTGCTTCCTTTTGTTTGTTTGTTTCTGCTCTCTTTATTCTTTCCTTTCTACTGGCAACTCACTGTAGTCCCATTGTTTTTAATTGCAGATAAAATATCGCAATGGCTGCTATTTATTCCGGCATTTCCCTTAAGCTTAAAAGCAAGACCACTTCCTGGGAAGATAAATTAAAACTAGCTCACTTCGCTTGGATTTCACATCAGTGCTTTCTTCCAAATAAAGAACAAGTAAGTTTAAAACAAAACATGTATTTTTAAAACATTTTTAAAACCTAGAACAATTAGCTTATATTGCATACTGACATTTAATGGAGGGAAAAGATTAAAGAAAAAGTTGAGGGAAGAAACTTTGTTGGAAGGTAAAAATAATGCTAGTGGAAATTAAGGGTCATGTATTTCATTAACAAAGCTTTTCTGTTACAAAACTTTAGAGAACATTTCTTTGTTGGGAAATAATACTTACATTGCAAATTAAGTATATGCACTAGTGAATAAATTGGGAATTCGATTTTAGAAGTTAGATTCTGCAAGCTTGTAGGAAGCTCTATTTGTTTATAAACCTGAAGTGGTGCTTTGTTAAAAACACACGGAATATGGTAAAATGGAAGTTAGAGTTGTAGAGTAGTTACCAGAAATAACTCGCCATTGTTTAATGTTTCTCCAGTTTTACTTGGCCAAAGATTATTGTGCTTACACTGGCAACTGCATGTCAATGAACTCTTGAGATTGGATGAAAAGAAACTCACATGCCTGTGTTAAGAAGCCAGAACAGGGGCTGAGCCCCGGTGGCGTAGTGGTTGGGCGCGGGACTGTGGCCCACTGGGACGGAAGGTTCAATTCCAGCAGTGGGGCTGGGCCTCCTACTCCCACCACTGGAGAGCAGTGATGCCCCGCCCCCGCCCCCCCCCCCAAAAAAAAAAAAAGAAGCCAGAACAAAAATGCGACAAAGATTACGTATGTTAAGTGCTGAGGAGGTAGAGTACGTAGTCAACTATCATATTCAGTGCTTTCTAACCTAGAATCATCTTGGCAGTGTGAGGGTCACCTTATAAGTGCTTCATAAGAAGAAGATCAAGCTGAGCCCTGGTGGCGCAGTGGTTGTGTGCGGGACTGCGGCCCACAGGGTTGACGGTTCGAATCCAGCAGCAGCTCTCCAGGAGCAAGACTGACCTTCCTACTCCCACCAGGGCAGTGATGCGGGGGCCCCTGCGAAGAATAAGATCAAAGGGGAAGTTGGTAGCAGACTGTTTGATCAAGACCCCCACCATGTATGTCCTGAGATTTTCATTATTTATTTTTTCTTTGTAGTACTTGTCCTGGTGTGTAATATTATTATAGTTTGGAGAGCATGAATTGAGCCTTTATGACTTTTAACACTGCTTTATGAATAAATAAACATGGTATTGGAAACTATATCTAGACGGCACTATTTTTCCTAAAGCCCTTCCGCATTATTTAACATAAGCTATCTCTTATTTTTCTAGGTGAGGTAGATAGACTGAGAGATTGGGTCTGGATAAGGTGGAAAAGGCAGGACACAAGCCAGGAGCTTACTCTTTGGTCTCTGGGTATTGTTAACCATAAGCACCCTTGACTGCTAACCAAAAAAGTGGGGTGTTCGAATCTACCGAATGGCATCTTAAAAAAAAAAAAGGCAGGTAATCTACTTCCCCCAAATCACCCATTGACAATTCATAGAGTTCAGTACGAACTAGGCACACATGGGCCCACCATGAATTGGAATTGACTCGGTGGCAGCTTAAAAAGAATTTTTTAAAATTTTAGATTTGTGACTCATTCGGTAGCCATTCTGAACAACTGCTGTCTTTGAAACTTAGAGTACCTTGAGAGAAGGGAATTTAAGCTTTTGTAGAATTCTACCTGAACATTACTTATTGCTGGTAAAGATAAAATTAAAGCATTTCCCCCACTTTAGATTGCTTCTTCACAGTAAACATTTAAGATTTTTTTTTGTTTTTTTTTTGGGCATCACTGCCCTCTAGTGGTGGGAGTAGGAAGGCCAGCCTTTGCTCCTGTGGAGCCACTGCTGGAATTGAACCTCCATGCTAGTGGGCCACAGTCCTGCGCACAACCACTATGCCACTGGGGCTCAGCCTTAAGATTTTTTTTTTTCAGGCATCACTGCCCCAAGTGGTGGGAGTAGGAGGCCCAGCCTTTGCTGCGTGGAGGTGGAATCAAACCTCCGTCCCAGTGGGCCACAGTCCCGCGCACAACCACTGCGCCACTGGGGCTCAGCTTGAAAACCTCTTGTAATGTAATATTTTGGGAAGTCCTGGTAATGTAGTGGTTATGTGCTGAGCTGCTCACCACAAGGATAGCAGTTTGGAACCACCAGCCACTTAGAGGGAGAAAGACCACACTTTGTTTTCTTTTTTCTTTTTCTTTTTTAGCCATCACTGCCCTCTGGTGGTGGGAGTAGGAGGCCCAGCCTTTTCTCCTGTGAGCTGGAATTGAACCTCCATCCCAGTGGGCCGCAGTCCCACACACAACCACTATGCCACCAGGGCTCAACCAAGACCACACTTTCTACTTCACAACTCTAACTAGACTGAGGAACACACAGACAGATTAACCCCTCAGGAACAGTGGTGGGTGTAGTGATATAATGAGAGTAGAGGTATGTTTAGGGAGGAAACAAGAGAAGAAAGGGAAAACCCATCACAAAGTTGGATATATAGCTGCCCTCCTCTCCCCTGCCCACAGGAAACAAATAACAGAAATATGAGTGAAGGGAAACAATGGACAGTGTAAGATACGAAATAATAGCAGTGTATAATTGATCAAGGATTCACAAGTGCGGGAAGGTGGGGAGAGAGGGAAAAAAGGAAATTACACCAAGGGCTCAAGTAGATAGAAATTGTTTTGGAAATGATGATGTCAACATATGTACAAATGTGCTTGATACGATTGATGTATGGAATGTTACAAGAACTGTAAGAGGCCCCAATAAAATTATTATAATTTTTTTAAGTTGCAATCTTGGAAACTTGCAGGGGAGATTCTATCCTGTCCCACAGGGTTGTTTGGAGTCAGCATCAACTGGATGGCAGTGTGTTGTTTAGTTTAATGTCATCCTATGTAAATTTTCCCTGCCCCATGCTTCATGGCACTTGAGTTTGTTTAAGGCTTCAACACTGTGATAGGAGCGCTGGTGTCTATGCAGTTATGGTGGGCAGTTCACAAACACCAGCAGCTCAGAGGGCGGGACTGGGCGTTCTACTTCTGTAAACAATGGCAATCTTGAAACCCACAGGACGATTGCTATGAGTCTGCATTGACTTGAAAGCAGTGTGTTGTTAATCCTATTATAAGTGCATAAGTGTTTCTTGAAAAGGATTTCATTCACTTTCAGAGCATGTTTCCTTCAAATCCAGGTATTGCTTGATTGGGCAAGGCAATCATTGGTTGCATTTTATAAGAAAAGACTTGAGCTGAAGGAAGACATTGTTGACAGGTTGTGGATCTATATAGATAAAATTTTGCAAAGCAGAAAACTGCAGAATCTCTTCAAAAATGGAAAGACGATTAATCTCCAGATTTCACTGATCAAGGTAATTAGCAATCTTAAGTGTATGTACTGTGTGTGTCTCAGTGGCTTTCCTGTTTTCAGCTTCCTGGGAGATGAGAAACCTTCTCTGCTTCCTTGATTTGTGGTGGGCTGGATTCTCAGATGGGCTGCAAACCATCAACCCCCACAGTTTGGAGCCACCAGCCAGCTCTGCAGGAGAAAGACCAGGCATCCTACTACTGTGAAGAGTTACTGTTTCAAGACCAGGCATTCTACTACTGTGAAGAGTTACAATCTGAAGACCAGGCATTCTACTACTCTAAATTTAGAGTTATAATCTCAAGACCAGGCATTCTGCTACTGTAAAAAGTTACAGTTTCAAGACCAGGCCATTCTACTACTGTAAAAAGTTAGTTTCAAGACCAGGCCATTCTACTACTGTAAAAAGTTACAGTTTCAAGACCAGGCCATTCTATTATTGTAAAGAGTTACAGTTTCAAGACCAGGCATTCTACTACTGTAAAAAGTTACAGTTTCAAGATCAGGCCATTCTACTACTGTAAAAAGTTAGTTTCAAGACCAGGCCATTCTACTACTGTAAAAAGTTACAGTTTCAAGACCAGGCCATTCTATTATTGTAAAGAGTTACAGTTTCAAGACCAGGCCATTCTACTACTGTAAAGAGTTACAGTTTCAAGACCAGGCCATTCTACTACTGTAAAGAGTTACAGTTTC